>VDFB02324436.1:65293-254102 GCA_007258455.2 Sequoia sempervirens | reverse complement strand
TTATTCATGGTTACCATATTTGGAGGAAATACATAATAAAAGAGATAAAACCATTTAAATAAATATAAACTTTTTTTTTACATAATATTCATTATTTTTATATTTAAGATTTTATTTCATAGATACGATGTTAGGTGAGGTCATGATAGTTTGATCGTATATGCATATCTTAAACGTGTTTGGATCAAAAGATATTACAAGACTTTTTTTAAAACAAGTTGGAAAGATATGGGTTCTCATAAGCATTTGTCTAGAAAAGTTTATCCAGAGAGCAAAGTCTCAATATACAACTAGTGCAACTAGGTTGAGTTGCATCTACTATATTGAGTTTTTGATTGTACTTACTCAACAATTTGTAGCCCTTCTTCTTGTCTATGTTTTCCATGTTCTAAGATGTCTACTATTGTGGAAGAAATGTAGTTTTTTGTGTCCTATAAATTCTTAGAAGTCATTTGACATGCAAATAAAATTGATTCAAGGGTCTCTATTGAAATTGCATTTGCTTTTAATTCAACAAAATCATAGCTTGAGTTATTGCACTTTATATTCCTTGTGGTAAGAGAATTTAATAGTCAATCATATTTTTGATTCAAGATAATATGTATCGCTCTATTTGAAAGCAAACACAAATTTCTCATAGATATTTCTAGTTATTTCCTCTCTCTAAAACTGTCACACCTCTAAACTGAAAAGAATGTAGGAATAGTTCTTAGACTAGCACCATGCATAACCTTAAAAAAAAAAAATATCTCTCTCTCTATTACACATGGTCCACATATTTTTTTAATGAACACATCTTGAATAATAAATGAAAAGGGGAAGAAGGTTCAAACCCCATTGAGGTGTAATTGTTGAAATTTTATATTGGAAATGAGATCCCCATTTGTGACCTCACCGGTTTATAGCTCCCGGTCATAAACATTTATCTCTCTTTTAAAAAAAGAAAGAAAAAAATAACAAAGCAGTAGAAATAAGAACATGTTCGTGTCCATATCCATGGCATTCCCCCATTAGTAACTATAATTATCTCATTTAAGATCAATTCAATGATTCTATCAATACCCAATCCCATGAACATCTTTACTCTAGAAAACAAGTGAGGAAGAAATATGATTTATTATCTGAAACATTATTTGCAACATTTTTACCCTGATGAAAACAAAAGAGTTCACCAGGGAGACCCCAAACAAGTTAAAAGAGGAAGATCGAGAAGCTCTTACATATAAAACTGCTACCAACAAACCGCTCTTAAATCGCAGAGAACAATCGAGTGAAAACTAAAGAGTTTTGACAAGCTTAAGATGAAGATACAACATCTTGGAGTGTTTTGACGATCCCAGATAAGACAGAGCTCCAATAATTCACAAGATCCTCTTCAGATTGGCCGGGAATTGGATCCAACTCAAAACTCCATTTTACCAAACAATTCCCCTCTTTTTCTCCCTCGACCACTTGAAAAGTTGCTTGGGAACCCTGGATGCCCTCGATGTTGGTGTCGATGATGGCGTAATCATAAGAATGGTGAGCAGAGTCCAAGGAGGTGATTTTTTCCTTGGCCCAAAGAATTCCGGTAGGAGCTGAAGACGAAATATAGCAAACGCAGCCGGGGCCATTTTCTGGCGTCCCCTCTACTCTTTCGCACACTTCCAGGCCGGGGTTCCATTTTTTCATTGCACAGAAGTCGCTGGTGATCTCCCAGACAAGCTGCAGAGGAGCGGCCACAGGAACTTGGATGGAGCCCTGCCATTTTGTGTTCTCCATTCTAATTCACTGCGCAGGCGTAGCGTTGGAACCAGAGGACAGGAAAGCGAGATAAATAGAAAAATGGGCAGGCCGAGGAATCGGGGTGAGAAGATTCGCCTTCGAAACAAACAATTCATGGTGGAGCTTCCGATGCTGTTGGGAGGGATGGGCTTAGGAATTTTTTTAGTCAATATTGGAGAGGATCTAATACCTAGCATGTTTCAATAGTTGTTCTAGTATTTGTTGATATAATGTCCAATATTTTTAACAATATTAGAACAATAGCTGTGACTTTAAAGTTGTTAGTGTTGATGATAACTATCCATAATTAAATAAAATGTATTCTTGAGATCTAAAAAACAACAAATCATGTGATGTCGCATCAGTTCACCAATAAAACATGATTTAGTGCACAAGTAACAGTCTCACTTTTTTTTGGGCCTTTTTGGACACCTTGACAAAAAACATGCTGATGTGGCATCATATTTGATGATGTGACCTTGAAACCTTAGTTATAAGCAGGGGACTTCCCAAATAAGCTAATGTAAAAAATTTGGAGTGATTTGAAATTTTCCACATAAGATTTTGAGAAGCACGAAGTTAGGGTGCTCACTTACCGGTCCTCTCCCCTAGCTTCCCACACAATTCATGCTGACTAAATGAAACCCAACTAATTTTGTCCTCACTTCTACCATTTCTTCTTCCACCATGGCTAACTCTCTTTCCCTTCATCTTTCTGTTCATACTTCCCTTCCTCCTCACAAACATCATTACATACCTTCCTCTATGTTCATGCCTCATTTTGTTCCTCATTCTACCTCTCTTTATGTTCCTCACATTCATCCCCATTCCATGTCTTATATTATGGTGTATCTAATTCTCATTCCCTTCCTCATTCTATTCATACTTCCCTTCTCACTTACACTTTCTATTCATACGCCCCTTTCTACTTACATACATTATTACATATCCTCCTCTATGCTCATGTCTCATTCCATTCCTTATTTTGCCTCCCTTTATGTTCCTCACATTCATCCACATTCCATGTCTTAGGCTATAGTATATGCAATTCTCATTCCCTTCTTTGTTCTATTCATACTTCCCTTCTCACTTACACTTTCTATTCATACTTCCCTTCCTACTTACACACATCATTACATATCCTTCTCTATGTTGATGTCTCATTCCATTCCTCATTCTACCTTTCTTTATGTTCCTCACATTCATCCCCATTCCATGTCTTATGCTATGGTGTATCTAATTCTCATTTCTTTCCTCGTTCTATTCATACTTCCCTTCTCACTTACAAGTAGGCTCTCTCTTCAAAGGATGGTGAGTCTTAAATGAAGGCCATGCAAGAGGAGATGAGAGCCTTGGATAGTTGTGATTCCTAGGATCTTGTTGGTTTTTCCAAGGGAAGAAATCTCATTGGTTGCAAGTTAGTATAAAAAGAAGTTCAATGCAAATGGTTGGTTAGAGTGGTACACGACCAAATTAGTGGCCAAGGTTTACTTCTAGAGAGAGGGAGTTGATTTCAATTATTATTTTTCTCTAGTTGCTAAGTTATCTTCTATTATATTTCTTTTATCTATTGTTGCAATTTGTGATTTTGAGATTGATAAAAATGATGTTAAACCCACTTTCTTGTATGGAGATCTTTAGGAGGAGGTTTATATGTGACAACTTGATGGTTTTGTTGTGAAAGGGAAGAAATAGTTGGTTTGTATGTTGAACTGATCATTGTATGGTCTAAAACAAATCATCCAAAATGTGGTACTAGAAGTTTGATGCTTTTGCATTGAAATTGGGTTTTGTTAGGAGCAAGGGAGATCATTATTTATAAATTAAAATTATTGATGATCAAATACTAGTCATTATCTTGTACATGGATGAAATGTGATTTATTGGTAACAACAAGGTGATGATCAGGGAGCTCAAAACTTAGTTTCCTAGCACATTTGACATGAAGGACTTGGGAACTATGAATATATTCTTGGGATGGAAATCAACAAATATTGGGTACATATAAATCCTTGATTGAGTTAGAGTAAGCATGTAGATACCATTTTGTGGCAACTTAGTATGCATGACTATAAACCATTTAATATTTCATTTCCTATTGGTACTAAACTTACTTCAGATATGTATCCTAAATCTAATGATGATTTTGATGGAATTTCTAACATACCTTATGCTAGTGTTGTTGGTAGTTTACCAAATATTATCGAAGCAGTGATAGTTTTTAGCAAGTTTATGTCTAACTCTCATTGAGAGCATTGAGATTTCATTAAGAGGGTATTTGGATATTTGAATGGAACTTATGATTAAGGTTTATATTGTCATGGTATTGATGATGTGGATAAGTCATTAGACATACAAAGATTTGTTGATGCAAATTGGGAAAGTGAATTGGATATTTGAAGGTCCACTGGTGCCTATGTTTATTTTCTATTTAGAATTGCAGTGAGATGAATGAGTAAAATTCAGCCCATGGTTGCTTTGTCTACCATAGAAGTAGACTAAACGGGCACAACACATGCCTATAAGGAGGCAATTTGGTTATAGAGGTTAGGTACAAGTATTGGTTTTGATTGCAAGATTGCTAAAATCAGATGTGAGAATCCAAGTGTTATTTGTTTGACCAAAAATTCCATGTATCATGCTTATACTAAGCATGTTGATGTACAATATCACTTTGTATGAGAAAGAGAATGGCAAGGTCTTGTTAGAGAAGGTTGATGTACTCTAAATAATATTGTAGATTTTCTTATAAAGCTAGTGACTATGGATAAGTTCCCTTGGTGTAAGAAGGCCATGTGGATTGATACTTGTACTTAGTTGTATTTACTTTATCTATGGATGTGTTTATAATATATAATGCCAAGTAAGAGAATTTTAGAATTAAGATGTCATTTACCTTGGAATGGTATAACAATTTGAAACTTATTCATGGAATGCATAATAAATGAGATAAAACCATTTAAATAAATATAAACTTTTTTTACATAATTTTTATTATTTTTATATTTAAGATTTTATTTCATAGATATGATGCTAGGTGAGTTCATGAGAGTTTGATCCATGAGAGTTTGATCCTATATGCATATCTGAAACATGTTTGGATAAAAACATATTACAAGACTTTTAACAAGTTGGAAAGATATGACTTCTCATAAGCATTTGTCTAGAAAAGTTTGTCCCCAGAGCAAAGTCTCAATATACAATTAGGGAGAGGGCCCAATAATTTGATGCGGGGTCAATAGTCGTGCCTTAATCATATAATACCCAATGATGCGTTTATATAATGTCCAATAGTTGTGATTTGACTACCCATAATTAAACAAAATGTATGCTTTTGATCTAAAAAGCAACCAATCATATGATACACATCAGCTCAACTACTCATGATGTAATGCACGAGAATTGGTCACTATTTTTGGGGCCTTTTTAGGCCCCTTGACAAAAGCATCTGATGTGGCATCATATTTGATGATGTGGCCCTAAAACCTTAGTTATAAAGAGAACTTGCCAAGTAAGCGCTGTAAAAATTGGGAGTGATTTGAAATTCCGTGGGATAATTAGAAGCCGGTTAAGTGCTGCGTCTGGGCCCTCTCCCCAGCAACTAGGTTGAGTTGCATCTTTTATAGTGAATTTTTTATTGTATTTTATCAACAATTTGTAGCCCTTCTTATTGTCTATGTTTTCCATGTTCTAAGATGTCTACTATTATGGAAGAAATCTAGTTTTTTTGCGTCTTATAAATTCTTGGAAGTCATTTGACATGCAAATAAAATTGATTCAAAAGGCCTCTATTAAGATTGTATTTACTTTTAATTTAACAAAATCATAACTTAAGTTTGTGCACTTTATATTTCTTGTGATAAGAAAATTTGACAGTCAATCAAGATAATATGTATAGCTCTATTTGAAAGAGAACACAAAATTCTCGTAGATATTTCTAGCTATTTCCCCTCTCTAAAATTGTCACACCTCTAAACTGATAGGAATGTAGGAATAGTTCTTAGACTACCACCATGCATAATCTTAAAAAACAAGACCCCTCTCTCTGTTACACATGGTCCACAGATTTTTTAAATAAACACATCTTTAAATGGCCGACTAAATGAAACCTAACTGTAATTAAATGAAACCCAAGAGTAATAAAGAAGGAGAAATAAGAGCCTGTCCGTGTCCATATCCATGGCGTTTCCCCATTAATAACTATAATTATCTCATATCAGAACCAGTTCAATGATTCTATCAACACCCAACCCCATGATTGCTCTAACTTCTTCACTCTCAGAAAACAAGTGAGGAAGAAATATGATTTATAATCTGAAACATTTTTTGCAACATTTTTGCCTTGATGAAGGCAAGAGACTTCACCAGAGAGACACCAAACACTAGAAAGAGGTAGATCCACAAGATCTTACCTATAAAACTGGCTACCAACAAACTGCTCTTAAATTGCAGAGAACAATCAAGTAAAAACTAACGAGTTTTGACAAGCTTAAGATGAAGAAACAACATCTTGGAGTGTTTTGACGATCCCAGATAAGAAAGAGCTCCAATAATTCACAAGATCCTCTTCAGATTGGCCGGGAATTGGATTCAACTCAAAACTCCATTTTACCAAACAATTCCCCTCTTTTTCTCCCTCGACCACTTGAAAAGTTGCTTGGTAACCCTGGAAGCCCTCGATGTTGGTGTCGACGATGGCGTAATCATAAGAATGGTGAGCAGAGTCCAAGGCGGTGATTTTTTCCTTGGCCCAAAGACTTCCGGTTGGACCTGGAGACATAACATAGCGAACGCAGCCGGGGCCGTTTTCTGGCGTCCCCTCTACTCTTTCGCACACTTCCAGGCCGGGGTGCCATTTTTTCATTGCACAGAAATCGCTGGTGATTTCCCAGACAAGCTGCAGAGGAGCGGCCACAGGAACTTGGATGGAGCCCTGCCATTTTGTGCTCTCCATTCTAATTCACTACGCAGGCGTAGCGTTGGAACCAGAGGACAGGAAAGCGAGATAAATAGAATAAGGAGCAGGTCGAGGAATCGGGGTGAAAAGATTCGTCTTCGAAACAAACAATTCATGGCGGAGCCCCCGATGCTGTTGGGAGGGATGGACTTGGAATTTTTTAAGTCAATAGTTTCCCACACAATTCATGCCAACTAAATGAAACCCAACTAATTTTGTCCTCACTTCGACTATTTCTTCTTCCACCATAGCTACCTAATTCTCGTTCCCTTCCTCTTTCTATTCATACTTCCCTTCCTCTTTACATACATCATAACATATCCTCCTCTATGTTCATGCGTCATTCCGTTCCTCATTCTACCTCTCTTTATGATCCTCACATTCATCCCCATTCTATGTCTTATGTTATGGTGTATCTAATTTTCATTCCCTTGTTTTATTCATACTTCCCTTCTCACTTACACTTTCTATTCATACGTCCCTTCTTATTTATAGACATTATTACATACCCTCCTCTATACTCATGTCTCATTTCATTCCTTATTGTACCTCCCTTTTATGTTCCTCACATTCATCCACATTCCATGTCTTATGTTATGGTATATGCCTTTTGTTCTATTCATACTTCCCTTCTCACTTCCACTTTCTATTCATACTTCCCTTCCTACTTACGCACATTATTACATAACCTTCCCTATGCTGATGTCTCATTCCATTCCTCATTCTACCTCTCTTTATGTTCCTCACATTCATCCCCATTCCATGTCTTATGCTATAGTGCATCTAATTATCATTCCTTGCCTTGTTCTATGCATACTTCCCTTCTCACTTACAAACGTCATTATGTATCCTCCTTTATTCTCATGTCTCATTCCATTCCTCATTCTACCTCTCTTTATGTTCCTCACACTCATCCCCATACCATGTCTTATGCCATGTCTTCTGCATACACCCTTATGTTTTCCCAAACCTTGTATGTTACCATTCCTTCCTTTACTATATATGCACTCATTCAAAAGCTAGGTAAATTTGAGAGAAAAGTTGATTATTTGTCTAGGGGCAAGACACTAATGAATTTATTGAAGCTTGGCATACACCATTGTCATTTGAGGTTGCTATGTATCCTCTAATTGTTGGATTTATGAATCACTTTGAGATGTATAATGGAAAAGGTAACCTAAATACTCATTTGTGCTCTTTAACTACAACATGTTTAGACTATGTTTATGAAGATAAATTATTTCTAAGGACTTTAATATATTATGCAATTGAATAATTTTTTACGTTGCCTTATGGGTCCATACATACATTTTCTAATTTGAGCAAGGCATTCTTGAAGCAATTCCAAGTTAATATAGGCATTAAGATTACTATTTTTTATTTACTTGAGTGTGCCTAAGGACCAAATGAATGTATCAATGATTATGGCATAAGATTTGGCCTTTGTGTTTAAAATTGAACCATCCCTTCAATGATTTGGAGTTGTAAAATAACTTTTCAAGGGTTGATCAAACAAATTATCAATAATGTATACCTTAACAACTTTACTTCTTTTATGTATCTCTATGCACATGTGAAAATAATTGAAGCTAAGCTAATAAAAAATAATGATAATCCACTTCAAAAGCTTCTTAATACCCTTCAAAATTAAAAATATCTACATCATATTCTGAGGGCAGTGATTACAAAACAAGAAGGAAAATGATCAAGTTGCTAATACCTGCAATATTTCTTTTTTCAAACAAACTAATCATAGAAAATTTACAAAATTGTCAAAACCTTTGGACATTGTACTCCAAAGTCTATTGAGCTCATATTTGATTAATCTTCCTCCCAATCATCCATTGGATCCTAGCTAAAACACTTCCCAAGAATTATGACAAGTAAATATTTTATATTTTTATAGAAATAAGGGTCTTAATTCTTAATCTTGCATGGATTTCAAGCACGAGTTACAATCTCTTATTGATTACAGCATGATCCATGTTGAAGATGTTAGTGATGGTGGAAATCATTCAATTGCACATCCAAAAAAATCTTGCAAACATATAACAAAACATTCCTTATTCAAGTCAATAAATGTACAAGATTGAATTGTCATGGACCATGATACTTTAGATTATTATTGTAATTGACAAGGACATACATGTGGCAATATGGATGGGGATGAAACATATAAATGGCATGCCTTCTTCCTCTAGATGTACACCATTGATTACATTTTTTATGAGAAAACATCTCTTATAACTATTATGGTCCATTGTATGTGAGTGGATCCCATGTAGCATGTTCACCTAGTTATTTTCTTATTGACCTTGCTTCAAAATTCAATGGATGCTTTGAAGAGTAGTTGTTTAATAATCATGTAAAAAAAATTGCATGTACATTAAAGGGTTTCATTAAAGGTAACAAATGGCATGTTAGTAGAGACTATGAGATGTACCAATTTAGCTTTGAATATTGGACCTAAACAAGGATTATTACTTTGTCATGTCTATTTTTTTAATGATTTCAATTTTACATGGGAGACCTTGGATAGAAGACTAGAAAACTTGGATAGAACAATGGAAAATTGTACCATCCATTTTACACCAATGTTTTAAGTTCACGCATGATGGTAAAGTAATTAAAGTTGATAGAGTTTAAACCATTATTTCATATGAGTTATTTCATATTGAAACATTTGTAAATCTTCCCAAGAAAACCCCTTATGAATGGAAGGATAATTTTCATAACACATACAAGATATATAAAGTGTTGAATGTAATGTTGTCATTGATGTCAAAGTGGTGTGGTTGTCATTCAAGTCAAAATATGTGAAAATGGAATATTAGTTGTGTTTGTTGTAGAATGTTAATGTTATCATTATTGAAAAAGGACAACATGGGAAGTTAGGGTACATATGGAATTGGTGGTTCATTTTTGTCTACTACTTTTGTAGAAGTTTGGAAGTGTTTGTGGTAGTTTTTCGAGGTTTGTTGCTCAAAAGAAGAATATGCACATTGTACTGAACTACCATTGTTCTAGGTACAATATTCTACCATTGTTAATTGTTATGGCTTATGGCTTGGAAGTTAAGTAAGACTACACATGAAGTATCCTATTCTACAGTTTCATCAAATTTGAATCATAAAGAAATAAGTTAGAAGTGATAGAGTAAAGTTTATTTTTTTGGTTGACTTTGAATAATGTTTGAGTATTTGCAACAGTGAAGGGAAGTGTGTTAGTTGGAGGAAGCGTGTGAAGGTAAAATAGGACCAACTAAGATTATGGCAGGAAGCACGTGATGTCATCTTATACTTGTGGTAACACATTTGATTTAGGGTCAAGCCGACTACATGTTTCATATCATTTTGAATTAGGGTTTTTCCTTGGCCAACATGGCTTATTATGGATGGTGTTAAAGGGCTCTAGGTTGACATGAAATGTTATAAACATGATGGAATGGATATATATTGTGGATCATTTTTCATGGAAATATGTAAGTGTAGAGAGTGTGGAGTAATTGATGAACATGAGAAAGTGGCAGGAGTGTATAGTGTGCAATGTTAGGGTTAGAAAGGCAGATATCTAACAATTAAATGCATATTTAATTAATAAACAGAGAAACTAAAACATACACAGAATAAATCATAACACAGAATTTAACGTGGTTCACCCCTACATCCACCAAACCGCAGCCATCCAATACTTTTATTATCCAGTGTAAAACTTATTACAATCTTGCGAATAATCGTGTTTTTTCATCATATTGTAATACCCATCCGAACCCCTTTTTAACAAGCTTAGAAGCTTCCAGATTTTGGGTTCTACAAAATCAGATTTTTCTTTTTTCGTTGATTTTTTCCCTTTTTCGGTGATGATGCGAAAAAGTAGGAGGAAATTTTTTCTCGGGGGCTGCTGCCCTTGAACCCCCGCTTTTCAAGGGGTGCCACCCCCAAACCCCAGCAAGGATACGTGTCGGGGTGTACAGTATACCATGGGCTATACAATATAGCATGATTAGTCGCCACATACCAACAATCTCCCACTTGGAGACTAATCAGGCTCCACACCAACACAATCTCCCACTTGGAGACTGATCCTGGACAACACTGTTGCAATTACACCTTCCACTGGAAATAAGTACCTTGGACCCTGCTGCTCTGTTATACTTAAATTCAACCTTGAAGGCCAACTGAAGCTGAAGAGGAGCTTAGCTTCTCCCTTGTCACCGCCTTCGTAAACATATCCACTAGATTGACATCTGTATGTATCTTGTCCAGTTTTACCTATCCATCCTCCAACACCGACCGAATGAAATGATATCTCAACTATATGTGTTTTGTTTTAGAATGCAAGGCAGAATTCTTTGCAAGATGTATGGCACTCTGGTTGTCTGTAAACAAGTAATTTCCAGCCTATTGTTTTCCCAACTCATCCATGAAAATTTGAGCCATATCATCTCCTTTGCTGCCTCTATTGCAGCAACATACTCTGCCTCTATGGTGGATAAAACAACCACCTTTTGCAATCGAGAAATCCAGCTCACTGTTGTCCCACCAACTGTAAAAACATAACATGTGGTACTCCGCCTTGTATCTATATCCCTTGCCAAATCTGAGTCAACATAGCCTTTTAAATTAGTATTAGAGCCCCCAAATAATAAACAATTATTGGATGTACCTCTCAAGTACCTGAGAATCCATTTTACCGCATTCCAATGCTCAATACCAGGATGACTCAAATACCTGCTAACAACTTCTATAGCATGTGCAATATCCGGTCTCGTGCATACCATGGCATACATTAAACTTCCTATAGCTAAAGCATATGGTACCTTGGACATTTTTTCTTCCTCTTCTTGTGTCTTTGGACACATATCCTTAGTCAATTTAACATGACTAGGCAAAGGTGTGCAAACAACTTTTGCATTCTCCATATGAAATCTCTACAACACCTTTTCAACATAATTAGCCTGAGATAAAAACAATTGTCTACTTTTCCTATCTCTATGAATTTTCATACCAAAGATTTGCTTTGCTGCCCCCAAATCCTTCATAGAAAAAGATTTTGCTAACTATTGTTTTAGCTCACTTATGTGATCCATGTTAGACCCTGCTACAAGCATGTCATCAACATATAAACATAAAATAATGTAGCTGTCATTATCCAACCTCTTAAAATAAACACAATGGTCATAATTACACCGGTTGTAGCCTTGCTCAGCCATAAAACTATCAAATTTCAAGTACCATTGCCGAGGTGCTTGCTTCAAGCCATATAAACTTTTCTTCAATCTGCACACTAGTTTCTCCTTACCTTTGACCTCAAATCCTTGTGGCTGGTCCATATATATTTCATCTTCCAAATCACCATGGAGAAAGGTTGTTTTAACATCAAGCTGTTCTAAATGCAAATCTTCAGCAGCCACAATACTTAAAACAATATGAATAGAAGTCATTTTAACAACTGGAGAAAAAATCTCATCAAAATCAATACCCTTTTTCTGTGCAAATCCCTTTTACAACTAATCTAGCTTTAAATCTTTTCTTACCTCCATCCTCCTCTTTCAGCCTATAAACCCATTACTTTGGTAAATCCTTTTTACGTACAGACAACTTGCATAATTCCCAAGTTTTATTTTTCAGCGAGGAGTCCATTTCTTCTTCCATTCCATGCTCCCATTGAACCTTGGTATCCACCTGCATAGCTTCATCATAATATTCTAGTTCACCAGCATCAGTTAACAAAATAGTATACAAAGAGGGAGATAATCTTTTTGGAGGTCTACTTATCCTTGAAGATCATCTAACAGGAGTTTGTGGTATTTGTTGTTGTTGTTGTTGCCCAGCATGAGGAACCACTGAAACATCATTGTTTGGAATATCATCCAACACTGCATAATCATTTTCTTTCTTCTCATGTTGTAGCAACAGATCTTTGTACAACACTTTCTCATTGAATATGACATCCCTGCTTCTCACAATTTTTCTGATTTTCAAAATCCCAAAGCCTATAACCAAATTCATCAATGCCATATCCAACAAATACACATTTCTTTGATTTTGCATCAAGCTTGGTTCTATTTTTAGAATCTACATGTGCAAATGCTTCACAACCGAAGGTTTTGAGAAAAGAATAACTCACCTTCTTACCTTTCCATGCTTCCTCTAGAATACCACAACCCAAAGGATTAGAGGGACCTCTATTAATTAAATAAATAGCAGTGTTTATAGTCTTTTCCCACATTTTTAAAGGCAGCCCAGCATGCAATCTCATAGTCGTGCAGCTCCATTATTGTTCTATTCATGCGCTCAGCCACTCCATTTTTCTGTGGAGTCCTTGGAACCATTTTCTGCCTACGAATACCATTAGAGGAACAATAATCTTCAAACTCTTTGCTACAATACTCACCACCATTATCAGATCTGAGACATTTTATCTTTTTACCCGTCTCATTCTCAACCAAGCTTCTCCATTTTTTAAAAGTTTCAAATACATCAGATTTCTGCCTAAGGAAATAAATCCAAACCTTCCTAGTTGCATCATCAATGAATGTAGCATAATACAGAGAGCCACTTGAGAGAAGATACCTGAGCTAGTCCCCATACATCCATATGCACAAGCTCCAATTTCTCATCTTTCTTTTGCTTCCCATCCTTGAGAAACTTACTCTCTTTTGTTTTCCATACACACAACTTTCACAAAAATCCATATTAACACATTTTAGACCTGGTAAAACATTATTTGAATGAAGTACTTTCATACCTTTGGCACTCATATGCCCAAGTCTATTATGCCACAGTGCTGATTCAGAGTCCATAGCAACTGTATGATCTTTTACATGCTAAACTGCAGCAACTGTTCTTGAACATTGATATTTTTCCGTAACAATTAAAGTAGAAGGAACAATATGACCTGTACATAGATATAAGGTGCCTACTTTCACACCTTTTGCTACCACTAAGGCACCCTTTGTGACCTTCCAATTTTTATCACTAAATGTAACAACACAACCTTCATCATCTAGTTGCCCTACTGAAATTAAATTTCTGCTTAACTTTGGAACATGTCTTACCTCACGTAGTAGCCAATGATTCCCATTCTGTAACTTAATTTTGATTCTTGCCTTTCCAACAATCTGATAGGGTTCGTTATCTCCTAAATAAACCAGCCCAAAATCCCCTTGGACATAATCAATAAAATAACTTCTATGGGGGGTAGCATGAAATGAAGCCCCTGAATCTAACACCCAAGAATCATCAGCATTATCAAGGGAAAGAATCAAAGCATCCTCATCAGATTTATTACTTACCACATTTTGCCTCTTTACTTCCTTCCTTTTTGTCTCCTTTATTTTTTGAGACCAACAATCTTTCTTCAAATGACCGGCTTACCACAGTACCAACAATCCCTCTTGTCTCTAGATTGGGACCTTTTGTCCTTTGATTTTCCTCATGACTTCCACGATTTCCAAAATTGTTTCCTCTCTCCTTTGTTCGCCCCAACTTTCTACATTCAAAACACTGATGTGGATGTTCACCTAAGCTTTTCCTATGAATTTCCTCACTCAAAATAACACCAACAACATCATCAAATTTTAATGTATTCGAACAGAAGGAATTGCTAACAGCCATTACCAAGCTATTCCAGCTTTCAGGCAAAGAACACAGAATCAAAAGAGCCCTAACTTCTTCATCAAAGTTTACTTTTACAGAAGTTAATTGCTGGTGACCGTATTAAACTCATTTAAATGATCAGTAACTGACCCACCTTCTACCATTTTCATATTAAATAAACACTTCATAAGAAATACCTTATTCGAAGCGGAAGGCTTTTCATATAACTTCGCCAGGGTTTCCATCAACTCTTGAGTTGTCTTTGCTTTTGTAATATTGAATGCCACGATTGTGCCAGGCATAAACGAATATTTCCAAGAGCCTTCCTATCCAAGATCTCCCAATCCTCATCAGACATTGTTGCAGGTTTCTTGGTTTTCCCTTCCAATGGCCGCCATAAATCCTTCTAATAGAGATATTTCTCCATCTGCATCTTCCATAGCTAATAGTTCTACCCATTAAACTTCTCAACCTTCTTACCCTCGTTTTCCATTGCTCCCACTCAACCGTGAGACTCCCACTCAGCCATGAGACCTTCCTACAGACGATAATTGAAACACAACCTGCTCTGATACCACTTGTTAAGGTTAGAAAGGAAGATATCTAACAATTAAATGTAGATTTAATTAATAAATAGAGAAACTAAAACATACACAAAATAAATCATAACACAAAGAATTTAACGTGGTTCACCCAATCCGGGCTACATCCACCAAATCGCAGCCATCCAATACTTTTATTATCCAGTGTAAAACTTATTATAATCTTGTGAATAATCGCATTTTTTCATCATACTGTAATACCCATCCGAACCCCTTTTTAACAAGCTTAGAAGCTTCCAGATTTTGGGTTCTACAAAATGGGATTTTTCTTTTTTCGTTGATTTTTTCCCTTTTTCGGTGACGATGCGAAAAAGTAGGAGGAATTTTTTTCTCGGGGGCGGCCCGGCCCGACCCTGGACCTCGACAAGGATATGTGTTGGGGTGTACAGTATACCATGGGCTATACAATATAGCATGATTAGTCGCCACATACCAACATGCAAATCAACATGAGAAGTCAAGTGTGTTGAGCGAAATTGAGATGTCATCATAGGATGTGTTCGCTTGTTGATGCAGAACAGATTGAGTGAAATCATATCTATATCACTTTATGTAATATGAGGTAGAAACCTCTTAATCTAAGTTGGTTCTCAATGTCTATGATGTAGCTTTGTCATAGGGGATTGGTATCTCTTGTAGGTTGGTGCCCGCCAATCAGAATTCAAGGGGATTGGTTTATCCCTTTAAGGTTGTAATTCTTGTAGGTTGGTGCTTGCAAAATTATTGTAAGTTCTATATTATTTTTGTGAGGTTGAATTTGGGTAGTAGTTCCAAGAAAATTTTCTCACTGTGGTTTTTCCCTTCAAGGTTTACACGTGAATCTAGTGTTCTCTTATGTGAATGTGTTCATTACTTTCATTGTCATTGATTATGTTTTCATAAAATTATGAATGTAGTGGTTTAAAGTAGAAAGTATTAAATACTGATTCACCCCCCTCTCAATTTTTGTGTGTCTAACATAAAGAAGAATAATGGAGAGAAAAATGAAAAAGAATCAAGAGTTTATTCCACCTAATGAGCCTACAATTGTTGCATCTTCTTAAATAAGGCCAGAGAAAGAAGTAAAAAGACATACAGATCCAACCATTATCTAAATTTATTAACATATTAGATTATTTCATGCCTTCTAAGGATCAATATGAAAAAAAAGTCACATGATAAGAAAGCTACCAAAGATAAAGAAATGATAAAGCACCAACCAAAATTTCATCAAAGGGTTAATACTTCTAAATGTGTACCTAACAAAAAAGTGTAATGGTCTAAGAAAGACAAATCTATTGTTATACCCACACCAAGAATATTTTCTTTAAGATCAAAATGTCATATCATGAGGAGGAACACCTATCTGAAGATGTAGAGAGATACAATTTTTTGGGATGAGAATGACCTTTTAGGAGATCATTCTAATGCAATTGCATGAGATCTCCCTTTTTTTTACTAGATATATTTATATATCCATGTATGCGTTTATCTTTGTCTTTTCTTTCTCATAAGCACTTTAGCATTTTCTTCATATGTATTCTCACATTTTTTATATTTTCTTATATCATACTTATTGTGCCTTTCTATTCTAATTTCCCCTTCTATATTATTTTATCATATTTTGTCCCCCCATTTGGGGGCATCTTCCTTATATTTCTTATTTCCCATTTTATACTTTCCTCATTTTAATACTATGTTTTTATCCTTACACATGTTCTCCACTATCCTACTTATTCTTGTGTGGTCTCTCACTCTTATGTTATATTATGATTTGAATTTCCCACCTTTTGGCCTCTTTATCTTTTACTTATCATGTATTACTTCTATATTATGTTATATGTGTTGTTGCTATGCACCTAATCACTATCTATTTTTTTAATTGCATGTTCTTAATGTTACATATTATGTTATTCACATGTTCATGTTGTCCCTCATGCCCATCTTATGATGTCCTATGTTATGCTCTAACTAGTGATCTTATCTTCTAGCGACACAATGTGTTATACTCCCAATCAATACTTTATCTTATGGTACAATGTTCAAGTTATAATACTTATTCTTACACACTTTTTCCATTATCATGTTTATCTCACGTATTTTTCATGCTTGGATCCTTATTTTATCTCTATATTATGATGCATCTTCAATCTCATTATCACTATTTAAAGCTTATATCACCATATTGTATGTTAATATGATCCCATCTAGCTTGTATCTCACTTTCTTATTGCTTGTTGAAATTGGCGGAAACCATGGGGGTGACATGCCTTCCCCTATGATAGATGATAATTATAAAAATTTGGTAAAGAAATAGGGGCAATGAGTTGGACTGAAAATTCTTGATGGAATTAGATACCCACTTGAGCAAAGAATAGCTATCCATTTAGGTTGAGATGGCCAACTAAAATATATATCTAGCTTGTGAACCCACTTTTCCTCATAGTGGTCAACATTAAAACACATATGGTATTATTTTCTAATCAATTATCTATTTGAATTAGAAATATGATCAATTTTTTATAATATTTAAAGTTCCCCTTTGTTTCCCCATCTCCTTCACCCCATTAAATATTACAATGGATTTAAGCTTAGAAATCCAAACCAAAACCTTAGACTTATAGCTATAATTTTTTTATGACATCCATTAACAAATCCGAATTTGACAATATAGCTATTGCATACATTTTTATGAAATTAATAGGGATTATAGAGAAGAATGCCTACTTTTCAAATATGTAGTTTTCTAGACATTAAACCTAAATTTTAAACTATTCATTAACTTACAAACACAATTCCTCAAAAAATTGAAAAGGTGTCTTTTTTTATTTCCTAATAAATTTTAATTTTTAAATCTATATTTTTTTAAATTATATGATCCCAAACTAAAACGAGTTGATATTATAGCTAATATTAGTTGATAATTTTAGCTAATTTTGGAAGATAAAGTTTAGTATAGAAGGATTTCACTAAGTATATACATGAGTTACATAAGTGCATGATGTAGTCTAGGCAAGGGGGGCCAATGAGGGACTACCCTAATCGGTAGCCTATAATCTTACCCAAAATAACATGAACCATATAATACTATTGGGATTATGGAGCCCTACAATATGAGCATGACGTATGGATGGTTTGTGTTGGTTGTTCTATGTTTTCATTGATGTCAACATGATGATGACTATATGAGATTTCTACTTGGTTTACCAAACACTGTTCTTTGTCGGTAATGCCCTTTAGTGATGGATCAGTGTGTTGGTATTTGAGTCTGAAAATCATCGTAAGATATGATATGACTCTAATCTCTTAAGCCATGTTATTGTGACTCATTCAGACAACTATATCCTAGATCTTGAGACATTTTTGGTTGTGAGAAAAAAGTTATCTTTGATAGAGTTCAACTCTGTATTCTACTATTGTTTCTTGCTCGACATACTGTGTGGGAGACTCCGCATTTTATTAAGGTGGACATTCTTATGCTACGGTTTTTTTGGTAGTCTCTATGTTGGTGGTATGATGGGAAATTAATGTTTTCTCAGATCCGGAAGGCGTTTTCTTTGAGAACTATTTGTTGGTTTGGAGAATTGCATTCTATTCTTGGCCAACTTAGTGCATGTAATACATTATGGAGACTAGTTGTGTTTTATGGATGTTAGTTGACTTGGCACAATGCACTACATGGATAAAATGTTTTATGGTGTCAAAAAAGAGTGTTTTGATTATTTTTTTTTCATCTAAATTAGGCCGACCTAATTGATGATTAAGATATACTTGTATATATATATAAGGTGTTCTGAAGTGGAGAAAGATACATGAGAGAAAACGAGAAGAAAAGTGGGTGTGTGGAAGAAAGGTTCGAGCCTAAATGCTTTATCAGTTGTGGATTAGAGTAGATTTGTTGAGCGATTGTTGTGTGAGGCAGTACTTCATATTTTGAGCTTCATTGGAACTGAACCCTGCACATTGAAGGTGTATCCTATCAGTTCAATCTCTTGGCAATGAGCCACTATCTTTGTATCTTAGCGGTTAGCCATCTTTTGTATTCAGGCAGTCAACCTTTTAAGGACAAAAAGTCTTGGTAGTGAGCCCTGTAATATTTTGTCTCCAGATATAATATATTGTGAGTTAACCCTCACCGTGGTTTTTCACTTTTTGGGCTTTCCACATAAAAATCTTGATGTTCATGTGTACATGGTTGCATTGATTTGTTTATATGTTCTCTCTTGTTGATTCAATCAAAATTGTGATAATGGTTAAATGGATTTTATGTGAATGGTTTTATGAAATACTAATTCACCCCCCCTCTCAATATTCTAGATGTTTAACAATTAGTATTAGAGCTTGGTTCCTTGGAAGAAGCCTAACAACTTGAGGAAGGGCCAAGAATTTGAGTAAAGAATTTTTTTCCTCCGAAAGTGGTCTCTATTGGATATTCAAAAGAAATAGAAGATCTAAAGGACAGGTTGATGAAAGCGAATGAGTATATTGAAAAGTTGCAAAGTAAAAGCATTGAAGCATGTGATCTATTGGTTAAGGTAGATCAAATTGTCTATGGTTTGCTGCAACAATTGGATGAAAAGAAAAGAACTGAAGAATGTTAGGAAATTGAAATTCAAAGGCAAATGGATGAATGCATAAAGCTTGAGGAAGAAGCAAAAATCTTGAGATATGATCTAGAAAAGGCAAGAAGTTTTGAAGACAAATTTAAGATAATCTCGACAATGCCTGATGAATTGATCACTTCTCAGAGATCGACAATGGATAAGAGTGGTTTAGGGTTTGAGAAAGGTCAAAGTTCTAAAGAGAAGCAATCTATTGGTAAGAAGACTCAGTGCAGAGATGGAGAAATCAAAGATCTAAGGAATAATTCCAAAAGAACTCCTGTCAAACGACATGATGCTAAAAGGTATTTATCTTTCAATGGTGTTTGTTATTTCTGCAAGAAATTTGGTCATAAGGCAAAGGATTGCAAAAGTAAAATGAACGATTCTTTATCATTCTCCGACAAATGTCTTAAGTGCAAGAAGATCAGATATAAAGTTAGTCTGTATGAAGATAAGTTGAATAAAAGAGAAAATGGAAAGAAGAATGTTGTTTGTTGTAAGTGCAACAATCTGGAACATCCTGGTAATAACTGTAGAAGAAGAAAGAATAATTATCTGGCAAAGAAGCATGATTAAATATTTGATCCGAAAGAAGCAAGAAAATAAATGAAAAAGATTTGGAGAAAATAAGGAAAGCAAGTTGAATCATCAGTCTTATCTATGCCAACCTCCGATGCAGATACTCCCATCAATTTCTAAGTAAAGTAGTGGCTAAGGGGGAGCAATTATCAAAAAATCTAATGAACCCCCTCATCGATACTTGTGTCACATCATGACAAAAGTATATTTAATGTGGTAAAGAAATTAAGGAATTTTTCTCAGTCGCATGTGTGAAGGATAAAGTCTACAAAATTTGAAAGAATGGAGGCATACACAGTTTTTGAGGTAATCTACCTACAAGTTGAAGCATTTATTGCAAAATCATTCAGAATGGAAGAAATAAATTCAGATAATTCAAGAGGCTTATGTATTTTCAGAGAAGCGTGCAAAGGAAGCTTAAAGAGCAATTCAAAGTTTCAGGGTTTGAAGAAAAGAACAAGTGGATTTGAAGTAAGCTCCGAAAGCAAGATATTTATACATTTCTTGTTGACATTTATAGAGGTATTCCTATTTTCACAATCTTTCACTTTTATTGCTATGGATAATTCAAAGGTTGTGACTAGTGTGGATAAAGTACAAGTTTATTTTAGAAGATATTTGAAGGATCTGTCGGAAGAGTCTGTTGGTGCATTCTCTCGCATCCCTCTAAGAGTGTTTCCTACAGAAGATATATATGCATTTTTTTATAGTAAGACAGAAGAAATGCCGTCAATTCAATTGAGTATGCTATGGGAAAGTGAATTGGAATAGATTCATGATGCCTACAAAGTGTTAGTTTAGAAAACGTTGGATGTTTGGAGGAAAGTCCCTTTGTTTGAATTTGAAAAGAAGTATATTCGAATAGTTTTAAGTAGAATTCACAATGAATCCTTGTGGATTGATGAGACACATTTGATTACCAAAGACGCTATCAAAGATGTAACTGGTTTGTGTTCCTCCAGACCAGTCTTCAAATGGAAGGCTATGGATGAGCAAGAAATAATTGAGGTTATCGGTGCAAATCTTGAAGGGAAAGAGATTGATTTGAGATCAATTGTTGATCTAGTAATAAGGTATGCTACTATAGTCATCGGTCACAAATTTTGTATCCCTAACAATGACCTCATAGTTTCTATTGTTGTTGTACGCACTATTGTTGATATGGTTAAAAGAGGTATGGATTATGACTTATGTGAATTACTTCGTATACATCTTTTGAAGAATTTAAAGGAAGTCAAGAAGAGTAATAAGAATACATTTTGGTATGGAAATCTTGTTGTCTATCTTCTCTTTTAATTTTTGAGAAAATTACTAGTAATAGGAAGGATAGAATGGTCAAATACAGTGCCTATTGCCCATCAAATCAGGAAATTCATGATAAATCTTGGTAGCTCGAATACACAAGAGACTGCCCTTGTTGCATTCTTTGGAACATTTCAAACGAGGATGAATAGAAGGTTTAGGATTCTAGTAAGTGTTGTTGAAAGGTACTCTAGAAGCATCAATTTTCTTGTGTTTGTAGACTTTTGTCACATGGAAGTAGTTGAATCAAGATTGGTATGGATATTTGAATTAGATTATGAAGTGTTAGAGGTTGAAGTTGATAATTATGCTAAAATTCTTTTGGAAAAGCCTAAGAATCTCAATGTAGAAGGTACCTCTGGTAGCGCAACTGGAACATGGAAGAAAAGGAAGAGTGTTGTTAAGCAAGAAGTTGCAGAAGGAAGTGAGTTTGAACATGAGCATGAAAGGATAAATATTCAGAGAGCTTTGGAAGAATTGTAGAAGGTCATTCTTGGTGCTAATTTTGATTCATCTATTTCTGTTGTGGAGAATCTTAGAGGCATGATTGATTCTTTGAAGGTCTACATCTCTGGACTTGAAGTGCCTACTGGAATTAGGTCTGATGAAAGAAATTTGGAAGATATCAAGGAAAAATGTGCAAATGCACACCTTGAGTGATGAAGGAATTGGACAATGTACAAGGTTGTGAAGAAGAGGCACATTCTAACTACTTTATTTTGCCTAGATTGGTTTGGTAGTACACTGAACATAAGAAATGAGATAAGGATTCATGAATCCCGAATGAGCACTCAGGCATATGCATACAGGTTAGCAAAAGATAGAGATAATCAGAGGTGGTCCTACATTGTACAGCTTCATGATAAATTCTTTTCGCTGCAGAATCAAAGGATATAAGTTATCAAGAATTTTGTGGCACTTAGAGACATGATTAAACTCAGGAACACTTTTGTTTCTAGTGCTCTTGGTTGTATTGGTGAATTATCAAAGATTAATCTTAGTCTCAATACTCTAGCAGATGGTATAGAGTCCTTAAATAAACTTTAGATATTACACAAGACTCTTATAAGTGCAAAAGTTTCATCAGAAGAATGAAAAGCACCATGGAAGTTCATCCTGGAGAGTCTTAGAGGGTCTTCTTCAAGTTAATTCATTTTTTTGTTCATATCTTTTTTGTTACACTTTGATATATACATATATACTAGACTCCATCCTTTTTCATTTATGTCAAAGGGGGAGAGATAGAGAGATTAAGAGTTAGAGAGATGAAGAGATAGAGGTTAACAAAGGATTTTTTTTTTTTGTGAAGAACAATTTTGATAAGGGGAGATTTAGAGTATTCAATTGCAGTATATTGGAAAATGTTTTTTGTCATGCATGTTGCCATCAATGCCAAAGGGGGAGATTGTTGGGATTATGGATCCCTACAACATGAGCATGAAGCATGGATGGTTTTTGTTGGTTGTTCTATGTTGTCATTGATGTCAACATGATGATAACTATATGAGAAGTCAACTTGGTTTACTGGAAGTTGTTCTTTTTCGGTAATGCCCTTTTGTGATGGATCAGTGTGTTGGTATTTGAGTTCAAAAATCACCGCAAGATCTGATATGACTCTAATCTCTTAAAACATGTTATCATGACTCATTCAGACAACTATATCCTGGATCTTGAGAGTTTTTGGTTGTGAGTAGAAAGTTATCTCTAATAGAGTTCAACTTTGTATTCTACTATTGTTTCTTGCTAGGCATACTGTGTGGGAGACTCCACATTTTATTAAGGTGAACATTCTTATGTTGTGGTTTTGTTGGTAGTCTCTATGTTGGTGGTATGGTGGTAAATTAATGTGTTCTCAGATCCATAAGGTGTTTTCTTTGAGAATTATTTGTTGGTTTGGAGAATTGTGTTCTATTCTTAGCTGACTCAGCATATGCAATACATTATGGAGACTAGTTATGTTTTATGGACGTTAACCGACTTGGGACAATGCACTACATGGATAAAATGTTTTATGGTTCCAAAAAAGAGTGTTTTGATTATTTTGTTTTCATCTAAATTAGGTCGACCTTATTGATGATTAATATATACTTGTATATATATAAGGTGTTCTGAAGTGGAGAAAGATACATGAGAGTGAGCGAGAAGAAAAGTAGGTGTGTGGAAGAAAGGTTTGAGCCTAGATGCTTTATCAATTGCGGATTAGAGCAGATTTGTTGAGCGACTGTTGTGTGAGGCAGTACTTCATATTATGAGCTTCATTAGAACTGAACCCTACACATTGAAGGTGTATCCTATCAGTTTAATCTCTTGGTAGTGAGACACTATCTTTGTATCTTGGCAGTTAGCCATCTTTTGTATTCAGGCAGTGAGCCTTTTAAGGACAGTGAGTCCTAGCAGTGAGCCCTGTAATATTTTGTATTTGGATATAATATATTGTGAGTTAACCCTCATCGTGCTTTTCCCTTTCTTGGTTTTCCACATAAAAATCTTAGTGTTCATGTGTATGGTTGCATTTATTTGTTTCTATGTTCTCTCTTGCTAATTCAGTCAAAATTGTGATAATGGTTAAATGGATTTTATGTGAATGGTTTTATGGAATACTGATTCACCCCCCCTCTCATTATTTTAGATGTTCAACAAATACAACTAGTTTATTATTTCAAAGCAACTTTACCCTTGCAAGATACAATTGGCTAAAAACAAATCCTAACTCCTATACACACACTCAATCATGCATACTTTACCAAGTATGTCTTACAAATAAAACAACCCAACATTGTATTGTTACCCAAATCTTGTACACAAACAAGATCAAACTCTATATGTATCCTTGTAGATTTACACACTTACACACTGATGCAGGAGCATCTTTGGTTCTTGGCAATCTTGCATCAACCAAAAATATTTTCTTTCAGTTTTGTTCTTGTTCTGTTCTTTCTCACTTTCATGTTGGTGGATTTGTCATCTGTGCTCACCAAACCTTGTGGATCTTGGTTTACATCCTGGACATGTTCATTTTCCTTATTCCAATATTTGAGCGTGATTGGATCTTTTTTTGGAAAGTTATCGCTTCCGGATTTAGTGGCAGTTTCTTGAACCGGCACCAGAATAATTTCAAACCTAACAACTAATTTGATCATTCATGGATTGTCCCCGTAACTTGCGGATCTTGATGGTGTGATTTTAATTGTTCCATGGAGTGTCCCGACCTAGATTATAGGTCTACACTTCATCCTATGCACCCGTTGATGGAGTAATTCAAATTTGAGGCCGACCTGTTCATGCGCACATTATATTTTCTTTCATTGGAGAATGTAATGATTGTCTGGCCAACGCAGATGTTTCCAAAATTGTGGATGTGATATAAATCATTGTAATAGATCATTAGGAAGGAAGATTGGAGAAATATAGGTTTCCATATGTAAGATTTTAGCTCATGTATAGGAGCATATTGGAATGTTGTATTTTTTAACATGTTGTATCAAGCCTGTGAGCCGAATATGTAAGCCCAGATGTTGTCGGCTAATTGTAACTGAGATTTTTGTTAATGAAAATATTTGCATCTGCATTTTCCTCCATATTATTTGTTTCTTTCATTGTGTTACTCTTGTTGCACGGTCTAGATTTTTCTCTTTGAGGACCCTCCTATCGTGGTTGCACCGGATTGGTATCAGAGCAAGATTCGATCTGTGTGAGGTCATCAGAATTCGTGGAGTCCTATTGAAGATTTGTTGTGGGGTGGCGGATTGAGGATCCGACCTGCAGCTGTAGAGGACTTGTGTAAAGATGGTGGGAAGAAGAAATGTTAGAGGAAATGGAGTGCGTGGAAATACATACCCAACTTTAATGGAGATGTTGAGAGGAATTGCTTCCAGATTAGATGCAGTTGAAATGGCCCAGAGGAGAGGTTGACTAGTTGATGATGTGAGTGATGAAGACGTAGAAGTACAGGAAGAAAGAGGAAGAGAAGATCAACTTGAACTAGATCAAGGAGAAGAGAGGTTCATAAGAGCCCTAACTAGACAGAATACAAAACCACATTTCAGTCCACCAGAATATAGAGGTAAGTTGGATTCAGAAGAATTACTTGATTGGATAATAGAGATGGAAAAGTATTTTGATTTTGAAAGTACCACTGAAGATAAGAAGGTAAAATTTTCTTGTACAAAGTTAAAAGGACATGCATCCCTTTGGTGGGAAGATT
Source organism: Sequoia sempervirens (assembly GCA_007258455.2). Lineage (NCBI taxonomy): Eukaryota > Viridiplantae > Streptophyta > Pinopsida > Cupressales > Cupressaceae > Sequoia > Sequoia sempervirens. The sequence goes on along the minus strand of VDFB02324436.1, from coordinate 228,510 downwards.
TGTAGACAGATAGGAAAAGAAGCGGAAAGGAGAAGATCAAATCATGGGATCAGATGGTGAATAAGTTGAAGAAAAATTTTGTGCCTGCAGATTATCAGATCAATTTGTTTCAAAAGTTGCAGAATTTGAAGTAGAAGGAATCTAGTGTGACAGAGTATACTGAGGAGTTCTATAAGTTGAATATCATATTTGGACATTTGGAGGATGAGATTGAGCAAGTAGCCAGATATGTGAATGGTTTGAGGTCGTCTATACAGGATGAAATTAGTTTAATCAAGTTGCAGAGTGTGGAGGAGGCATATCAATGTTCCCTAAAGGCAGAAGGGAAGTTGAATAAAATACATGAGCAGAGAGAGAGAGGAAGAGGTAGAAGATTTCAGAGAGGAAGAATTTTTACTGGAGGAGGAAGAGGAACTTTTGCGGATCAGAGCAAAGAAAAGGAAGTTAGTAAGAATGATAATTCATACTACAGAGATGATGGAAACTCTTACAGAAGAGGAGGATAAAGTGGTTACTAGAATGAGGGTTATAGAAACTATGATAAGGAGAAAAGAGTGTCCAGGGGAACTTCTTTAAATGTGGTGGAGGACATAGAGCATTTGAATGTAATCAAGGAGAGACAAGTAGGAAGACAAAAAACAATAGAAGAACAACCTTTGTTGAGGAAGATCATGTTGGATCATCTAATAAACCGAAAGATGGAGAAGTGTTGGTGAATAAAAGAGTATTATATCAAAGAGAGGTGGATTAGGAACCATTGTAGAGAAATAATTTGTTTCAAACTAGATGCAAGGTAGTTGGTAAGTGTTGCAAAGTGATTGTTGACAGTGGAAGTTCTGAGACCCTGGTTTCTAAAGAGATGGTGACCAAATTGAAACTAGAGAGATTGAAACACTTGAAACTCTATCAGATAGCATGGATTCAAGATGAGCATAAGATACAAGTAAGTAAACAATGTTTGGTGAAGTTGAACATAGGAAATTACCATGATGAATTTTTGTGTAATATCATGCCTATGGATATATGCCATGTTTTGTTGGGAAGACCTTTTCAGTATGATAGACAAACTATTCATGATGGAAGGAGGAATACATATACCATTGTTGCTAATGGGATGAAGCAAAATTTGTTGCCATTGGAGGATGTTCCTAAAGTTGAGGTTTGTACGAGTGCTAGAGTTTTTTTGGTTGATGGAAGGAGATTTTTTGATGGATTGAGACATGAGAATATGTGCTATACCTTGGTTCCTAAGAAGACTAGAGACTTGAAGCATGTGGAAGAACAACTGGAAGAAATAAAGGAGTTGCTAACAAAGTATAAAGAAATCATTTCAAATAATGTACTTGATGAATTACCACCTATGAGGAGTATTAGTCATTGTATGGATCTAATTCCTATAGCTAGTTTTCCTAATAAAGTAGCACACCAAATGACACCTATAGAGAATGAAGAGTTGAATAGACAAGTGCAAGAATTGTTGAGAAAGCTTAAGTCCATGTGCAATCCTGATGTGCTTGCACCTAAGAAGGATGGAGAATGGAGGATGTGTACAAATTCTAGAGCCATAAACAAGATCACGGTGAAGTATAGATTTACTTTTCCCCAGATGGATGACATTATGGATTATTTGAGTGGAGCTAGATACTTTACAAAGATAGATTTGAAGAGTGGATATCATCATATCAGAATTAGGGAAGGGGATGAGTGGAAAACAACATTCAAGACAAATGAAGGATTGTATGAGTGGTTGGTGATGCCTTTTGGACTAACAAATGCACCAAGTACTTTCATGAGGTTGATGAATGAGGCATTGAAGAAATTCTTGGGTAAGTTTTTGATTGTTTATTTGGATGACATCTTGATTTTCAGTAAGAGTAGAGAAGAACATTTGTTGCATATAAGACAAGTTTTGCAGAGGTTGAGAGAAGAAACATTGCTAATAAACATTAAGAAGTGTAGTTTCATGAAGGAGGAATAGGTATATCTAGGATTTGTGATATTTGTGGATGGATTGAAGATGCATCCTAAGAAGGTAAGAGAAATTATTGAGTGGCCTACACTGGATAGCATTGGAGAGGTGGGATCATTTCATGGATTGGCTAGTTTCTATTGGAAGTTTATTAGGAATTTCAGTTATATTTGTAATCCTATGATAGAAACAATGAGATGAGATAAGAAGGATTTTAGGTGGACATCTAGAGCAGATCGGAGTTTTGAGTTGTTGAAATAGAAGGTGATTGAGAAGCCTGTGTTGGATTTACCAGATTTTAATAAGCTATTTCAAGTAGACTGTGATGCAAGTGGAAATGCAATTGGAGCAGTGTTGAGTCAAGAAGGAAGAACAGTGGCTTATTTCAGTGAGAAGTTGAATGATACTAGGAGAAGATATTTAGTGTATGATCAAGAGTTCTATGCCATAGTTCAAGCCTTGAAGAAGTGGAGACATTATTTGTTGCCTAAGGAGTTTTTGTTGTATACAAATCATCAAGCATTGCAATATTTGAATAGTCAAGGTAAGTTGAATCAGAGACACATGAGATGGGTAGAATTCTTGCAGAGTTATACTTTTTTTTTGAAGCATAGGTGTGGAAAGTAAAATAGAGTTGTTAATGCTTTGAGTAGGAGAAGGAATTTACTGACAAAGATGAGAGTGGAGGTATTAGACTTTGATGAATTGAAGAACTTGTATGAGGAAGACTCGGATTTTGTAGAACCTTGGAGAGCTTGTAAAGAACTAGTTTTAGAGGATAGGAGCCAGTGGTTGGATTATTTCATTCTGGAGGATATGTTGTTCAAAGGAAATAAATTGTGTATACGCCAAAGTTCAATGAGGGATAACTTGGTGAAACAAAAGCATAGTGGAGGATTGTCATGACACTTTGGAGTTGATAAGACAATAGCATTGGTAAGTGAGAATTACTTTTGGCCACAGATTTATAAGGATGTCAGGAAATTTGTGCAAAGTTGCAGAGTTTGTCAAGTTACAAAAGGGAGTAGTCAGAATGTTGGATTGTATAAACCTTTGACAATTCTGGAGAGACCTTGGGAGGATATTAGCATTGATTTTATACTTGGTTTGTCGAAGAAACAAAGAGGTAATGATTCTGTATTTGTGGTGGTTGATCGATTTTCTAAAATGGCACATTTCATACCTTGTAAGAAGACAATAGATGCAATACATGTAGCAGACTTATTTATCAAGGAAGTGGTCAAATTGCATGGATTACCTAGAAGTATTGTTTCAGACAGAGATACAAAGTTTGTTGGTTACTTTTGGACAACACTTTGGAAGAATTTAAAGACTGATTTGAAGTTCAATTCTACTTTTCACCCACAGACTGATGGACAGATAGAGGTAGTAAACAAGAGTTTGGGGAATTTGCTGAGATGTTTGGTTGGAGAGAAGACCGGAAGTTGGGATTCAGTCCTTGCACAAGCAAAATTTGCTTACAATAATTCAGTGAATAGGAGTACCAGAAAGACACCTTTTGAGATTGATACTCGAGTTCATCCTAGAGGTATATCAAAGTTGAGAGACATCAGTATGGAAGATAAGAGGAGTGCAGAAGCGGAAGAATTTGCAAAACATATGAAGAAGGTGCATACTCAAGTGAAACAACAATTGGAAGACATGAACTAGAAATATAAGAAGAAAGCAAATGAAAAGAGGAGACAAGGAATTCAAAGTTGGAGATAAAGTAGATTTCCAGTTGGCACATACAACAAGCTAAAGATGAGGAAGTTTGGACATTGTAAGATTTTGAAGAAATTTGATTCAGGAAATGCATATGAAGTGGAGTTACCGGATGACATGGGTATATCGCCTATATTCAACATTGCAGATATACATCAATACCATGAAGCAGAATTCAGTGAAGACAGTAAAGCAAAATTGGAGAATCAGTTTCCTAAACAACAGTCAAATGAGATTGAGGAGATTCTGGATATCAAAAATGGAAGGAAAACTCATGGAAGGCAGTACAAAGAATATCTTGTGAAGTGGAAAGGTAGACCAATGGAGGATTCATCTTGAATTTCTCAGGATAAGGCAGACCATCTTGGTTTTCCTTTAGCCCCAGAAAAGTGAAGGACTCACTTTTCAATAACCCTAGATGTCTGATGTAGGAGCATCCTTGGTTCTTGGCAATCTTGCATCAACCAAAAATATTTTCTTTCAGTTTTGTTCTTTGTTTGTTCTTTCTCACTTTCATGTTGGTGGATTTGTCATATGTGCTCACTAGACCCTGTGGATCTTGGTTTACATCCTAGACATGTTCATTTTCCTTATTCCAAGATTTGAGTGTGATAGGATCTTTTTTCGACAAGTTATCGCTTCCGGATTTAGTGGAAGATTCTTGAACCAGTACTGGAATAATTTCAAACCTAACGGCTAATTTGATCGTTCGTGGATCATCCTTGTAACTTTTGAATCTTGACAGTGTGATTTTAATTGTTCCATGGAGTGTCCCCAACCTAGATTATAGATCCACACTTCATCCTATGCACCTATTGATGGAGTGATTAAAATTTGGGGCTGACCTGTGCATGTGCACGTTATATTTTCTTTCATTGGAGAATGTAATGATTTTTTGGCCAACGCGGATGTTTCTAGAATTCAGGATGTGATATAAATAATTGTAATAGATCATTAGGAAGGTAGATTGGAGAAAGATAGGTTTTGATATGTAAGATTTCAGCTCACATATAGGAGCATATTGGAATGTTGTATTTTTGAACATGTTGTATTAGGCCCGTGAGCCGAATCTGTAAGCCCAGATGTTGTCGGTCGATTGTAACTGATATTTTTGTTAATAAAAATATTTGCATCTACATTTTCCTCCATATTATGTGTTATTTTCATTGCGTTACTCTTGTTGCATAGTCTAGATTGTTCTCTTTGAAGACCCTCCTATCGTGGCTACACCACACACACACCTCTACTTGTAGGCCCCTCCAATGGCCACAAACAAGAATGTGTCCCATGGGATTTTAGTCCTTCCTTGACTTTTTCTCTCTTTTTACCACTACTCTCTTTCTCTCTTTATATGAATATATACATACACGTGGAAATATGGATGGGAATAAAACATAAAAAGGTCATACCTGTTGATGGTGTTTTCTGCACAACAACAACTCAGACAGAATGCAATATTCTATCTCTCTTGAAAGGTTATTTCAACATTAAATCACTGAAAATCACCCCAAGGTCTCTCGAGTGTCAGGTCATGACGATGCATAAACAACTCAGATAATATGTGAAATGCTGGTAATCACAAGGGGACCTTACTACAAGCAAACTGTATCTTTCAATTTATCAGATTTTGCAATAGGATGATCTCAAATCCTAAATCTAACCAGATAATAAAGAAATAACAAAAGATAGGGTGCAAGAATATGATAAAATCTAAACTATTCCTAGAATGAGTAATGCAAATGACAGATATCTGGAATGGACCAATCTCAAATAACCAATTCTTGCTTAACCCACAATGCAATCTTACAAGAACGGTGCAATCTTCTAAGGTATACAGATTTTTAAATCATAGACATTCATCCACAATCGAACTTAAGCACATGTAAATATATGGTCCAGGTTGACTTTACCAGCCTACTACAATCAGATAGTTACTGGGGGTATAGACCAGAGATTGCTACAAACATTCCAAATATGAAATCATAAACACCATTCACCAAACTACAACTAATTTAATTCTGAACACTAGACCCTAAATCTTTAAGCAATCTGGAAAATAAAACAACAAGAACCATGCAAGATGAAATAACACAAGAGATTGCACTAGGAAAACCACAATGTCTTCAACTGTATTAGATCATCAAAATGCTGCAACAATTCCACTATTCTGCTTACAATACTTGCTTCAAGAAATTGACTAAATACTCTAACTCTTCTTTCTAACTTAACTCTATTATCTCTTCTCTTTTCTCTAATATCTAATGTCTTACAATGAGGAAAAAATGCCTTTATATCAAACTCTCAAGACATGTCGGCCTAGCCAAACATTTACAAAATAAGAATAATTGCCAAAACAAGTCGGCCCAGGAAACCAAAATAAGGCACACATTAAATGCCATCCACCATCAAGGTCAGCCTCGACACAATCCCCAATGTAGTCTGGTCCAATGCATGCCCTATGATAATAGGGAAGCACAAATCTCAAAATGGCATTAAATACCGCCTCCCTTATCTTTGCCCTGAGCAAACGATCCTTGAACCTTCAAGAATGTTCTATCCAATTTGGTGATAGGTGGCAAAGGCAAGATCTTAAGTCTATATTGAATGGAATCACTCTCTTCTTTTGACTGGTCAATAGTCTTATCCCAATCATCCTTATGTGCCTGGTACTTATCCATCACTGCCAAGTAGGTGGCTGCATCATCTAGCTGGTGGCTAGTTATAACACTCTCAGAATCTGGGGCATAAACTTCATGCCACCATTCCTTGAGTTGCTCCAGACTTAGGTATTTGGGAGCAATCTTTCTCCTACCAGTCATAACCTCAAAGAATGCAATGCAGCCCTCATACACCCCAATAAGATCACCATCTATTTGCTTCTTTCGCTTCTGGATCTTCTTCATGGCCTTATGCCGAATCTGCAGAGCCTCAAACCATTCCCAGGGTTCATTTAATCTAGAGGAAGGAAGGATTCCATTCGTAGCCAATTGATTCTTACCATGTCCCATGATGACTTTGGATTTCTATAATAGAAGGTCAATGTCCTAGTTGTCTTGAGACAACACATGCTCCAATAATTCCTTGGCTTGGACTGCATCTTTCCCAATTGATGGGATATCCTTGATTGCATTATATCCCTTCATTTGCACATCCTTCAACCAATCTATTGCAGTTTGAGTTGAAGTCTTCATCTTTTCAATCTCAGAGATAGTTTCCTTGGGTAGAAAGCCAGGAGTGGCAGAAGAAGATGGGTGGAGAGATTGCAAGGGTTTCATTACCTCCTCCAAGCATTTCCTAAGTCTTTCATTTTCTTTCCTTACCTCGTGCTTGGTCCGGGTCTCCTTCCTCAATCTGCCGATGATCACAGCACTGGACCCTTCATATTCCTCTATATCCTGCTCCATGGATGCCGGTCCTAGGTTAATAGTTTGTACATTGTAATCTCCACTAGTGACATCTTCTCTTGTCTTGTTCGCGGCAGGGGTGGCAATGTGGATAACTTGGTTATTTGCTTCATCTCTCTCCATCCTTGAGACTACCTTAGCTGCCTTCTTTTTCTTTCCTTTGCCAATTTTGGACAACATTTCATCCCAATCCAAGGGAGTGTCTTCGATAACTAACTGTTTCTTCCTTGCAATCTCTTTTTCAAGCCAATCCGGGGCTGCAGCTTCTACCCGGATTTCCTCTGTTCTTGCTTCTTCCTGTTGTTCTGTTGTTTTCCCTTCTTCCTTTTCAGTTGTTTTATCTTGCTCCTTTTCAAGGAGCTGCTCACCTTGATCACCTTCTTCAAGCTCGCACTGATGATGGGGTTTTAACAGGGATGCCCTCCTCCTGCTCAGGCAATCCGCCTCCTCTGCCATTTTCCGGAGAATCTTCATACATCACTAGAGGAGAAGGATGCTTTTCTACCTCTTCGGCCTCAAGCCCAACTGCCTCACCAAAGAGTGTCCCTTGTTTGAATGGATCCGCCTCTCCGCTAGTTTCATGCTCCTCAGGAATTTCCTACTCAAGTACGCTTGGTGGAGGGGAAGCAGCCATAGATGGCTCTACAGCTGGTATGTTTGAGGAAGGGTCCATCTTTTGCAAAACCTCCTTGGGAGAAGGAGTCCTGGATCTCCTCATATAGACTTTGGTCCTTTCCCCTGAACTCTCTACATCAACAATAGGCGGCTCATCCTTTGATGCATCGTGAACCTTCTTCTTTGAGACCCTGGTTGTTCTAGTTTTCTTTGGCGGTGGGGGAGCACTTTCTTCTTTTTCTTTTTCCAACTCTTCCTCATCAGAGGATCTGCCTATCTTCAAAGCCCGACTTCTCTTCTTTCCCTTGAACTTTCTCTTTGGTTCCGGCTCACTTTCTTTAGGGCCTCTGATTTTTATTTTGAAAGGGGAGCTCCTTTTGGTTTTCCCTTTGGGGTCATCATCCCCAGATTCCTCTGAAGTAGACATTAGGTTGAGGTTTCCCATTAGATTGAAGGTACAGGTTACCTTCTCACTCTTAAGCTCCCAAACCTTGTACTTCAACCAAGAAGAGGTAAATTTCATAATGGGGGCCATTAGATCCTCCAACTCTGTGACCTCATCCTCATTCCAGTTGATTTCCCTGATTGACTTGTCCTTCACAGCTTCATATGCATGGTCTTGTACCAGGTTTCCATCATCCTGCAGTTGGTCCGGGATCAACTTGACATTGTACTGTCTAATTACATCCACAGGGAGCCTAGAATACCTCTTCTTTCTGGCCTCAAGATCATCCTTGATGTTGGCCCAATACTCCTCTAGGTCATCTTTATGCCAGTACTCCTTGGTAGCCTTCTTCTGTGCTTCTCCTGTGATATCAAAGTTCATTCTTTTGGAGTGGAAGGAGAAACCATATGCTGCCAATTCATCACTTGCGGTGTGTGCTGATTGAATGGAAGGGCACACTTCTGCTACACCAATTCCAAGAGGGAAATCCCCACCAAAGCCTATTTTATGCTTCTCCTTCTTGACAATGGCATCAAACTCACATATCTGTCTCACAATCTCCAATAACACAATGTGATCAGTAGGATACCGAGGTAACCTGTATGGAGCAACTGGACATCCATCAATCCTAATGTAGGTGAAGGTGGGGAATTGGATAAACTAGGCCCCATAATTCTTTATCAACCCTTTGGCTCCATCCGACAGTCTCACATGCTCGGCATTCTAAAGCATCCTAGTGATATGCATTGTGAATGCATCATTAGCCCTTCGGTAGTCCTGGTGTCCTAGGTGCAACTTCGGGTATACTTCATAAACTATGTCTTGTTCGAATGTCCCTCGTGGATTGAAACCCTTGTATGGGCAGAATCTGGCTAACACATACATCACATACGAGGACATGGTGAACCTCTTAGTTTCCAGGATGTTCCTCAACTGTTTATCAATTTCAAAACTAATAAGCCCGGCCCAATGGTAATTGGTCCCCTGCTCAATTTTGGTGATCACATGGACCATCAAACTCTCCAATACTCCGGCAGTCTTCAAACCTGCCACTCTGCTCAAAAATGTTATGGAATCATAAATATCCGACCTGAATTTAACTTTGTGCAACTACTTGGGTAGTTTAGAATAGTGTGATTTTGGCTTATCCAACCAAGCATTAATCATTTGTTGAGCTTTGATGGGCTCATTCTCATAATATGTTCTGGCCAAGTCCATGTTTAAAGCACACACTGAAGCCAGATCAGGCATGTCAAAGGCTTGAGCAATGGAGACAAGACTGAAATTGGCCAAGACTCTTCCCTCAGTACTGAAAACCCTCTGCGTTTCAAAATCATACTGTCGGGCACACTCTAAGATCAACTCATAACACTAGATCGCTGGAGGAAACCCCGCCACATGCACCAGTCCAAACTTTATCATTCCATTCCTTAAGACTGACAGATTCTTCTTAGTTGTCCTCTGCTTGAACTCCTCGTATCTCCAGGCCCCCACATTAGTGTCAGACACCTCGGACCATACGGAAGATACCTTGCTTTCTGGAAACTGACTTCTAGTGTCCAATCTTAGCCTTTCTGCTTCTGAAATAGATGACCCCTCCGTGTCACCTTTGGACTTTCCTGCAGCAGCCTTGCTTGATTCGGCCTACATTCACAAGAAATCATCATAAGTATCAATTATCATGCATATTTCGACCAAAAGATTAGCATGAAATCATATAAGGCAATTAAAATCCATCACAAACTTCCAATTTCTGTAAATCCAGATAAATGAAGTAGTTCGGGAAAATACTGTAAACCGGGAAAATCACGTTGGGGCAGAATTTTGGAGAAATCCGACCCAGACGGATTCTTGCTGCCAAAACCTCATTAGTCACATAAATCGTCAGTACAAGCAAAAGATTATAATATTATCATGTAATTTGCTCATTGGCGACAAGAAATAAGCAATTAGCATTCACCCCATTAATCCTATCTTCGAAAAATCAAAAAGGATAAAGCCAGACAGGAAACCCGGAAAAATCCGGATGGGACGGATTTTTGCGGACAGTTCGAAGTGTTCCAGAAATCGTTGCACTCCGCAGAATTAGCCAAAATTGGGAAAATCCGGGTGCGCAAAAATTCCGCGGACACCACAGGGACTCGACGAATGACGACACATGGACTGGCGACCGAATGATCATGCAATCTTTTCTACTTGGATTCAAATGATTTCAAAATCGATGCCAACCAATCAAGATTCAAAATGTAAACGAATTCAAACTCTCAAGGCTCTCAAATGACCACTCTCCATGAAAAACAATGATGCCTTAATTTCATGACCAGACTTCCGCCATGGAAAACAGTGTAGGCTCGGGTTCTAAAATACTAACTGCAAAGGTCAATCCAAGGCATTCCGAATCCTCACAAGGCAGGGGCGAGTTAAACCTCAGTGCAAGATATAAAATTATGACGGTTTAACCATTGTTGGTAGTTTCAAGCAAAACACCCAAAACCCTAATCTCGCCAAATATGATGAACAACGCATCTAGAAACAAATCCTACCTCGAACGTCCATCAACACTGGCCCATCTAACATCTAATAAATACAAATACGCCTGGCACGGGTGATGAGATTTTGAGATAGGTCCAACCCTAATTTGATAAGAGAAAAATTGTGACTAAACATGGGCCGACCCAAAATGACCACAAATCAACATAGAACAGTTCAATCATCATGCAAACAAATGAAAGGGCCAATGATAACCTACCATGGATCAACGTAGACAAAACTCAAGCTTGAAGAAGCGACTGCGAGACGAGAATGCCCTAGCAACGAAAACCTTAATCTGCACTCCACCAATTCACACGCAAATAGCCCGAAATCGATGATCAAAGCTTGAGCAAGGAATGCACTCAGACTCTTTAGCAGCAAACAAGTGAATAATGAAGTCGAAATGTGGCCTAAAAGGTTTTAAATCCACCCACATATGCGTCTGAGCAATGGTACCCTAGGCATTAATGAATGACAAGACACGTCTGATGAATCCAGAAACCCGAGCCCGAGACGGAATTTCGGAAAATCCCAAGATATGCGGAAATCCGGATGGACACAAATTTCGCGGAAAGGCAAAAACCGGGAATATAACAAAGTTCAAGATTTTGACGTAGCCCGGGAAAATCTGCCGGAAGCGGAAAATCCCGGAGTCAGGCAGAAACCCAGATTCAGAGAATTCAACGATAGTCAGACAATGAACCAGGCCCGGGAAAATCCGCCGGAGCTGGAAAATCCCGGATTCAGGTGAAAACCTGGATTTTGCCTAAAACTCAGTTTTAGCCAATTCAAGCCTCAAGACAAGATCAAAGCCAATAAGACCAACATGTCAAGACCTTCAAAAGACAAATCCAATAAAACCAAAGGCTAAAAGACATGAAAAGAGGGTCCCTACTCCAAGTGGGGTGTGTGTGCAAAAACTGCACAACAAATGGCGACTCCGCTGGGGAAATGCTCCTGAGCATTTCAATGACAAACTGGAATCAAGAACACATAACCTATGGTTTTAACCCAGATACCCAACCACCACCTCCATGTTAACACAAAGAAGCTCTCAGTCATTCAAAGTTTCCTAGACCAGGGTCAAAGTGTGTGCACATGCATTCATTACCACCCCTCAGTTACAACAAAGACCAAACTTGGTATGAACAGGCTACATAAAGATTCATACTCTAACAGTAATTTGGATAGAGCCTCGCTGCCAGTTAGACGTTCATAGCCCTGACGAGGTTATCACTGTGATCCTCTTGAACATAGCTCTACTGCTAGCCAGGCGTCCATAGCCCCGGTAGAGATATTCAGGTCCCCTTGATAAGTTGAATTCAAACCTTTTGATTTTCAATATTTTCTCTTCTTCTTTTTTTTCTTTTTTCTTTTGATATTTCTTTTCTTGGCACTCATTTCATTCAACCTGTGAACAGTGAAGTCCACACTCAGGGATGAGAACCACAGTGGCACTAGAGCAGAAAAGGATTTTTCACCTGTTCAGACCTTACAAGGACCTTCTGCAACTTCAGGTATTAATAATTAAAAGTATGAGACCCTCATATATTTCATTCAAACTGACTAGAAAACCTTTTGCTTCAACATAAGAATAAGTGATAGTGGGTGGAGAGTTCGTACCATGGTATCCTAGAAGGATGATTAGAGCTTGTAAGGGAAATAATCAGAACATCAGACCTACTTAATCACCATTTCCATACAGATGCACCCAAAGATCCCCAAAAGAGAAGGAACCGAGAGCAAGAGCAACGCAAACCAAGACAAACAAACCAAAGCAAACCTACTCTAACCAAAGCAAAACAAGCAAAGCAACCTAAACTAACTATATACAAAGCAGAGAGCTGAAAACAACTCAGAATTGGAAATAATGCTTCAAATACTGCCCATTGACAGGCAGTGGAATATCTTCTCCCGTGAGAGTCTTCAGACGGAAGGCATTATCTTCAAGTATTTCAGCAATCTGGTATAGACCAAGCCAGAGTTTATCAAATTTCCCATGGTCCCCTTTTCGATCATGAGGTTTATCCCAGTATAAGACTAGGTCAGAAATCCTAAAGGCCTTGACTTTAGCCCTCCTGTCAAACCACCTCTTAACGACCCCCTGATGTTTGGCAAAATTCTCAAGGGCACTGTCTCGTTTCTCCTCAAGGTGCAATAGTTTTGTCAACCTAGCCTCCCTTCTGTCCCCTTCATCATAAAACTCATTTATAAACTGTAAAGTTGGGATCTTGAGTTGAATAGGGAATACTGGCTCCAGACCATACACTAAGTGATAAGGCAATGTGCCAATGGATGACTTAAGTCTTGTACGATCTGCCCAAAGGGAAAACCAAAGCTGGGTGTGCCAGTCTTTTGGGTTCCTTTCTAACAACTTACGAATGACAGTCAATAGATTCTTATTAGAAGATTCTGCTAAGCCATTACCCTGGGGATAATAATTAGATGCAAACTTCACAATAATGCCATGATCAAAGACCCAATTTGAAAATTTTAAAGATGCAAAAGCGGGACTGTTATCACAGACAATAGCAATAGGACATCCAAATCGATTAAGAATAGCAGATTCTAAGAAATCAATCACTACCTCAGATGTACATTGTCTACAAGCAAAAGCCTCAGTCCATCTTGTGAAATAATCAGTAATAGTGAGAATGTACCTGTGTTCTGCAGAAGATGGTGGGTTGATGGGACCTATGAAGTCCATTCCCCACTGAGCAAAAGACCTTACCTCAGTGACTGGTTGGAGTGGAAGCACTGCATACCTTTCCCTTGTTGCGGCAGTCTGGCACGTGTGGCAGGTCCTGACATGATGGTGGACATATTTAAATAGCATGGACCAGTAATATTCTGCCCTCAAAATCTGATTTGCTGTGGCAATCGTAGAACCATGGCCAGTGCCATACTTTTCATGAAACTTGTTTATCACCCTATCAGCTTCCTGTTTACCAAGACACCTCAAATAAATTCCTTCATGATTTTTCTTGTACAAAATAGCTCCCTTTAGCATGAAACTGTCACTCTTCAATCGTAGGGCTCTCCTATGAACAACATTAAGATGACCTGGAGATCGTTGGTTGAGCAAATAATAAACTATGTCATCATACCAGCCATCTGGGGAAACCTCCTCAATGTTATAATTTTGGACAGTCAGCTCAGGACCTATTTCTGCCATAGTTTGAGTGAGTCCCTTTCCCCTTACCAACTTCATGGGCTGGATCTCAATGTCATACTCTTGTAGCATTGTCACCCATTTAGCTCTGCGCTCACCTAATTCATTTTGCATCAGAAGTAACTTGACTGTAGAGTCCAGGACAATTGCATACACCTTATTCCTGAGGATATAATGCCTAAATTTCTTCACTGCTCTAACCAGAGCATATGCCTGCTTCTCCACACTTGGGTATCTCAATTCAACATCCTTTAATGGGGCACTCATAAAAGCAATGGGATGCTCATTTACCTCATCAGAATTTTGAGTTAACATTCCTGCGCATGAATGGTCTGAAGCAAATGAATAGATGTAAAAAGACTTGTTGTAATTAGGACTTACCAATACTGGAGCATCAGCAATGGCTCTTTTGATTTCTGCAAATGCCTCCTTTGCTTCTGTAGTCCATTCGACATTGGCATCCTGCTTCAACATTGCATTCAGTGGCTTGACAATTTTAGCAAATCCAGTAATGAATTTTCTGATGAAGTTGATCTTGCCAAAGAAAGATTTCATCTCCTTTTTGCTAGCAGGGGGCTGAATCTTCAATATAGCCTCCACTCTTTCTGGAGATAGAAATTTCCTTTTCTGATATCACATATCCTAGCAACTTTCCCTCTGTTACTCCAAAAATACACTTTTTAGGATTCAAAGATATGCCAAATTCCCTGCACCTTTAAAACACTTTGTGCAGATCTGAGATGTGATCCCCTCTATTTTTTGAAAACACCGTTAGATCGTCCATATAAATAATGATGCACTTGCCTATGATATCTTTAAAAGCAATATCCATGGCCCTTTGAAACGTGGCCCCTGCATTAATGAGCCTAAATGGCATTCTCCTGTAGGCAAAGGTACCCCATTTAGTTGTGGAGGCAGTCTTGTGTCTGTCATCATACTGAACCATCACTTGATTGTACCCTGAATAACCATCCAGAAAGGACATCATCTAGGATCCATTAACCACTTGAAGCACTTCATCCAGTGACGGGACTGGGTAGTTATCTTTTTTTGAAGATCTGTTCAAATTTTTGAAATCAACACAGAGTCTGATTTCTCCATTCTTTTTTCTCACTGGAACCAAGTTGGCCACCCATGTTGAATGCCTGACAGGAAATATAATTCTGGTGGACAGTAACTTCTGGACTTCTTTTTGTATGACTGGTTCCAATAATGCATTGATAGGTCTCTGCCTTTGCCTAAAGGGCTTGGTATCTGGCTTCAAAGGGATAGTATGAGTTATGATTGAGGTATCATAAGTTTTCAAGTCCTCATAACTCCAGACTACTATATCGGGAAAGCTACGCAATGCTACAATTATTCCCTGTCTTTCTTGTGGAGTGCACACTTTGCCAATAAAAATGTTCTTGGCGTTATCTTCAGTTCCCATATTATAAGTATCACACTGTCCACTAATAGACTCCTTCTTTGATTCTTGTTCCTGATCCTTGATTTTATCCATATCAAAGATTCTCTCCAACTGTACCATTCCCATTGGAATAGTATTTGTTTTTAAGTTCATAACTCCTAAATCCAGTTCTGCTTCCTAAAGCTCTGTCTCATCAATGATTTGAGAAGCAAACATGTATGTATTTGTGATAAAATCCAGAATATGTTTGTCATCTTTGAACACCTGAAAGTTAGTAATATTTTCTGGAACCGATGGCACAGGAGTCAATTCTACAGTGAATTTCTTCAAACCTGACAAAGATAAAGGCTGCAGAGTGCTTGCTGCCTGAGCCAGAGAATCAGCTGTTTGATTCTTCAGCCGTGGTATTAGCTGAATGTTGAAGGCATCAAGTCCCTCAATGAGGTCCCATACTCTATGCCTATAATTAGTCATTCTTCTATCGTGGCAAGAATATTGTTTCCTTACTTGCTTAACTACTAACTCAGAATCACCAAAGACCTACATAATCTTAACCTTTTTCTTAAGTTCAATGAGAAGTCCATGAATTAATGCCTCATACTCTACCACATTATTTGTACAATGAAATTGGAGTCTATGAGCTGCAAAGAAATTCTTACCTTTCGGACTGATCAATTCAAACCCTGCCCCAGCTCCATGTTTGGATTTGGATCCATCAAACCTGAGAGTCCAACATTCAACAATGGTAGTCTTCTTCATCACATCTTTTGATTTAATATTGCTAGATAATTTTTTGGATGGCACAGACTCCTTTCCTTGATATTCTTCCTGAGGGTTTTGCTCACCTATTTTAACTGCCAAGGTTGGATTCATACATTCTGTACTTGTTCTACTACTGTTTGGCACAAACAACACTCCAACTCTGAGTGGGAAGCATTATGAACTCTACACCAATTAGGTAAGAGTAATTCTTCAAAGCTTGTCCTTCTACCATGATGCATTTGATTGTCAACACATTGCTTGATGAATTCCTAAAAACTGTCTAATAGACTAATCTGATTGTCTTCGGTTTCTTCTTCTTCCTCCACTGATTTTGTCAAAATAGTAACAGGGTTGGATCCTGTCTCAGCATCAATGGGCATCGTGTGCAGCATCAATATCTCCTCTGAGTCTGACTCCTCATACTGTGTTGACAACACATAATTTCCCATGCCAACTTCAGATATCAGAACCTCTGTTGAAGTCTTTTGGTATTCTGTGATCATGTATTTCATTCTTGGCTCTCTCTCAATCCTGATCTGATTGGGCACCCCTTTCTAGGGAAGCCACATGTGAGAGTGATCAGTAGACACATATCCATTCAAAGCCTTAGTGAAATCTCTTCCTAGAATCAAACCATACGCATCAGGGATATCAACTACCTGAATATTGATAACCTGTTGAATTCTTGTATCTGAAGCTACTTGCATGTGAATCATATTTAACTCTCCCACCACGTTCACTTCAGTTCTATCCAACTGAGTCACCTTCTTCTGAGAGTCAACAGGTGTAATTCCTAGAGCTCTACAAACTCCAAATGGCATCACATTGGTGGAAGCACCAGAATCTAATAAATAATTATGTAGATTCTTACCGAATATATGCACCAAAATCAGAAATGGTGGCGTTTCTGTCTTCCCTTGAAACAAAGTAGGATGAGTATCCACTTGAGCCACTTGAGTCTTATCCATTTCTTTTCCTTTATCTCCAGGGGGCAAGTTAGTCCGATTTTGTGTTCTTTCAGGCTAGAAACTAGAAGTCCCACTGACATCCTCAGAAGATTTATCCAATGACACCGGATGTGCATCATAAGTACCTAAAACTGCCTTCCTGATGAGAGGGAACCTTAATAGCTCAAATGGTGAAAGATTTACCTTTAGTTTCTTGAATTCCTCAACAACATACGAAGCCATCTGCTCTTCGTTCATATCAGTGGAAGCTGGTTCCTCCGCCTTGTCCTTGCTTTCCTGAACAGTTATTTCCTTCTGTGGGTAAGTTTGAACTTGTCTTTCCTTCGAAAGATATTATCTAGAAACATGTGGATAAGAAGGATTATTGCTAGCATAAGGATCTAGGGGAGTACTGAAGTTGTTAGGAGGAATAGAAGTGGTGAAAGGTCCCCCAGCCTATGGGCGCCTATGAGGCATATCTCTCAGACCTTACCTCTGAAACATCTATACTTCTTCAACATAAGCCTCCTCCTGATCTAGGGGGCCATTATCATCCATTGTTTCTTCATTGAATAGCTAAGCAACTTCATCCCCATTACAAATTTGATCTGTTTTCCCTTCCTGAGAATCAGATTCCTCCTCTGGTACATTCTCCTTACTTGCTGGGAAAGTAGCATGGTTCAAAACTAGCACCGGAGAATCATAAGGACTGGAGGGAACAATCTCCTGCCCATTTGTATTATTCTCTACCTCATATTGGAAAATAGAGGCAGCAGTTTGGAACTCTGGACATTCTAACTCTAAATGCTAACTTGTCTTATGAAGCCTACACCACCCTGATAAAGCTGCTTCAGCCAGATATACACCACTAGGAGGCTTGTCCTGACTGACTGGCTAATTTACAAATTGGTTGACTGCTTGATTAACTGGTTGATCCAACGGGGTGGGAACTCCTCCATTGTTGGGTCCTGTATTCCAAGTTCTACTTTGTCCTTCTGGTTGCCTCTTATCAAATCCAGATCCACTACCTTGGCCTCTATCGAAATTTTGTCTCTTATCATTATTGTAGTTTCTGTCATTATTGTACCCCCTATCCTGATTATATCCCCTGTCATTATGGAATCCTCTTTCATTACATTGTCCTCTGTCAAAACTCTGTCCTTGTGGAAACTCTCTATTCTAATTGGACTGCATACTCTTATGGGCAGCTTGCAGTTGACTATTTTGATTCCTCAGGTAGGTCACCTCTAGATTCAACTTCTTTATCTGTTCAGCCATTTCGTCAATTCTCTCCCTATTTGGATCTCGATAAGGGAGCTTGCTTGGGTTACTCTGAGGAGGAACAGACATTGTAGCAGATCCCATAGATTAATGCAACACCTCAGAATTTTCCAGATAAGCAGGGAAACTATTTGGCTGTGACTGATACATAGGCTGATTAACCTGCTGTTAGGGAAAATTCATCATAGGAGAAACCTGGCTCATGGGGAGACCAGGATGTGGCACCAAAGGTAATTGAGGTACTGGATTCATGATGGGAGTATGATTAGTGAGCGCCTGATTTACTACTTGGACCTGATTGGGATGTGCAACTGGTCCTAGAGAAGGTAACGGCCCAGTTATATGTTGCCTCAGATCTATGCTAAGCTTAACAGCTTCTGTGTAGACATCAGTTAGGTTAGCCGGAGGGTTGGGTCTCCACTTCAAAAAGGTGGCTGTGAGGCTATCCAATGCTTTGTAATAGACTCCCAAGGCTGTATTGTCATCCAAAACATAAGGATCTTGTAGTCTGGTGTACGCAAGGTGAAACTTATTATTGAAACTGGATATATGTTCATTGACCTCTCTCTTGACTCTAGTGAATTGCAGGTATAATTCATTAGCACTGATGGGTATTCTAAACTTCTGTAAAAAGGTAGTTTCAAGATCATTCCAATTGAGAATTGAGCCAGATGGGAGGTGATTGTACCAATAGAAAGCCTCTTCTCCTAGTGAATAAGGGAACAACCTACAGGAAACATCCTCATGAACAATCCCTCTATCTTTGAGACAAGTTTGAAAGATCCTTATATGCTCTTCTGCAGTCCTGTTTGGGTCATTGACATGGAACTTTGAACAGAAATGCTCAGGGTTTTTGGGCATAACATTGTAAGCATTGAAAGACAAAGGGGATGGATTATTAGCTAGGAAAGCCATTGGCAAAAGCGGGGGTGGTAGCTGTGGTTGATTAACAACAAGTTGAGGTTGTTGAATGGGAACTGTTTCAGGGATGGGTATGGCCTCAACCTTTGGATGTGAAGATATAGATGATGCTAGCGAAGGGATGGGTGATGATGACTCTCCCCTTTCTCGGGTCCTCCTTGACCTAGTGGGGAACTGTAATTCCTGCAGATCTTCCTCTCCTGTGGTAGATCTGGTATTTCTCCTATATATCTCTAGAGAGATGGCATTCAGGAAACGATCCAATGTGCTCATTCAGGCCCTCCTTCTAGCGCCAATCTGTTGATGGTGTTTTCTGCACAGCAACAACTCAGACAAAATGCAATATTCTATCTCTCTTGAAAGGTTATTTCAACAATAAATAACTGAAAATCACCCCAAGGTCTCTCGGGTGTTAGGTCATGACGATGCATAAACAACTCAGATAATATGTGAAATGCTGGTAATCACAAGGGGACCTTACTACAAGCAAATTGTATCTTTCAGTTTATGCGATTTTGCAATAGGATGATCTCAAATCCTAAATCTAACCAAATAATAAAGAAATAGCAAAAGATAGGGTGCAAGAATATGATGAAATCTAAACTATTCCTAGAATGAGAAATGCAAATGACAGATATCTGGAATGGACCAATCTCAAATAACCAATTCTTGCTTAACCCACAATGCAATCTTATAAGAACGGTGCAATCTTCTAAGGCATACAGATTTTTAAATCATAGACATTCATCCACAATCGAACTTAAGCACATGTAAATATATGGTCCAGGTTGACTTTACCAGCCTACTACAATCAGATAGTTACTGGGGGTATAGACCAGAGATTGCTACAAACATTCCAAATATGAAATCATAAACACTATTCACCAAACTACAACTAATTTAATTCTGAACACTAGACCCTAAATCTTTAAGCAATCTGGAAAATAAAACAACAAGAACCATGCAAGATGAAATAACACAAGAGATTGCACCAGGAAAACCACAATGTTTTCAACTGTATTAGATCATCAAAATGCTGCAACAATTCCACCGTTCTGCTTACAATACTTGCTTCAAGAAATTGATTAAATACTCTAACTCTTCTTTCTAACTTAACTCTATTATCTCTTCTCTTTTCTCTAATATCTAATGTCTTACAATGAGGAAAAAATTCCTTTATATCAAACTCTCAAGACATGTCAGCCCAGCCAAACATTTAAAAAATAAGAATAATCACCAAAACAAGTCAGCCCAGGAAACCAAAATAAGGCGCACATTAAATGCCATCCACCATCAAGGTCAGCCTTGACACAATCCCCAATGTAGTCTGGTCCAATGCATGCCCTATGATAATAGGGAAGAAAAAATCTCAAAATGGCATTAAATACTGCCTCCCTTATCTTTGCCCTGAGCAAACGATCCTTGAACCTTAAAGAATGTTCTATCCAATTCGGTGACAGGTGGCAAGGCAAGATCTTAAGTCTGCATTGAATGGAATCAATCTCTTCTTTTGACTGGTCAATAGTCTTATCCCAATCATCCTTATGTGCCTGGTACTTATCCATCACTGCCAAGTAGGTGGCCGCATCATCTAGCTGGTGGCCAGTTATAACACTCTCAGAATCTGGGGCATAAACTTCATGCCACCATTCCCTGTGTTGCTCCAGACTTAGGTATTTGGGAGCAATCTTTCTCCTACCAGTCATAACCTCAAAGAATGCAATGTAGCCCTCATACACCCCAGTAAGATTACCATCTATTTGCTTCTTTCGCTTCTGGATCTTCTTCATGGCCTTATGCCGAATCTGTAGAGCCTCAAACCATTCCCAGGGTTCATTTAATCTGAAGGAAGGAAGGATTCCATCTGTAGCCAATTGATTCTTACCATGTCCCATGATGACTTTGGATTTCTGTAATAGAAGGTCAATGTCCTCCTTGTCATGAGACAGCACATGCTCCAATAATTCCTTGGCTTGGATTGCATCTTTCCCAATTGACAGGATATCCTTGATTGCACTATCTCCCTTCATTTGCACATCCTTCAACCAATCGATTGCAGTTTGAGCTGAAGTCTTCATCTTTTCAATCTCAAAGATAGTTTCCTTGGGCAGAAAGCCAGGAGTGGCAAAAGAAGATGGGTGGAGAGATTGCAAGGGTTTCATTACCTCCTCCAAGCATTTCCTAAGTCTTTCATTTTCTTTCCTCAGCTCGTGCTTGGTTCGGGTCTCCTTCCTCAATCTGCCGATGACCACAGCACTAGACCCTTCATATTCCTCTATATCCTGCTCCATGGATGCCGGTCCTAGGTTAATAGTTTGTACATTGTAATCTCCACTAGTGACATCTTCTCTTGTCTTGTTCGTGGCAGGGTTGGCAATGTGGATAACTCGGTTATTTGCTTCATCTCTCTCCATCCTTGAGACTACCTTAGCTGCCTTCTTTTTCTTTCCTTTGCCAATTTTGGATAGCATTTCATCCCAATCCAAGGGAGTGTCTTCGATAACTACCTATTTCTTCCTTGCAATCTCTTTTTCAAGCCAGTCTGGGGCTGCAGGTTCTACCCAGATTTCCTCTGTTCTTGCTTCTTCCTGTTGTTATGTTGTTTTCCCTTCTTCCTTTTCAATTGTTTTATCTTGCTCCTTTTCAAGGAGCTGCTCACCTTGATCACCTTCTTCAAGCTCCACCTCTTGCACCGGTGATGGGGTTTTAACAGGGATGCCCTCCTCCTGCTCAGGCAATCCGCCTCCTCTGCCATTTTCTGGAGAATCTTCATACATCACTAGAGGAAAAGGATGTTTTTCTACCTCTTTGGCCTCAAGCCCAACTACCTCACCAAAGAGTGTCCCTAGTTTGAATGGCTCCGCCTCTCCGCTAGTTTCATGCTCCTCAGGAATTTCCTGCTCAGGTACGCTTGGTGGAGGTGAAGCATCCTTAGATGGCTCTACAGCTGGTATGTTTGAGGAAGGGTCCATCTTTTGCAAAACCTCCTTGGGAGAAGGAGTCCTGGATCTCCTCATATAGACTTTGGTCCTTTCCCCTGAACTCTCTACATCAACAATAGGGGGCTCATCCTTTGATGCATCATGAACCTTCTCCTTTGAGACCCTGGTTGTTCTGGTTTTCTTTGGTGGTGGGGGAGCACTTTCTTCTTCTGCTTTTTCCAACTCTTCCTCATCAGAAGATCTGCCTATCTTCAAAGCCTGACTTCTCTTCTTTCCCATGGGCTTTCTCTTTGGTTCCGGCTCACTTTCTTTAGGGCCTCTGATTTTTATTTTGAAAGGGGAGCTCCTTTTGGTTTTCTCTTTGGGGTCATCATCCCCGGATTACTCTGAAGTAGACATTGGGTTAAGGTTTCCCATTAGATTGAAGGTACAGGTTACCTTCTCGCTCTCAAGCTCCCAAACCTTGTGCTTCAACCAAGAAGAGGTAAATTTCATAACGGGGGCCACTAGGTCCTCCAACTCTATGACCTCATCCTCATTCTAGTTGATTTCCCCGAATGACCTGTCCTTCACAACTTTATATACATGGTCTTGTACCAGGTTTCCATCATCTTGCAATTGGTCCGGGATCAACTTGACATTGTACTGTCTGATTACATCCACAGGGAGCCTAGAATACCTCTTCTTTCTGGCCTCAAGATCATCCTTGATGTTGGCCCAATAGTCCTCTGGGTCATCTTTATGCCGATACTCCTTGGTAGCCTTCTTCTGTGCTTCTCCTATGATATCAAAGTTCATTCTGTTGGAGTGGAAGGAGAAACCATATGCTTCCAATTCATCACCTGCGGTGTGTGCTAATTGAATGGAAGGGCACACTTCTGCTACACTAATTCCAAGAGGGAAATCCCCACCAAAGCCTATTTTATGCTTCTCCCTCTTGACGATGGCATCAAACTCACATATCTGTCTCACAATCTCCAATAACACAATGTGATCAGTAGGATACTGAGGTAACCTGTATGGAGCAACCGGAAATCCATCAATCCTAATGTAGGTGGTGGGGAATTGGATAAACCAGGCCCCATAATTCTTTATCAACCCTTTGGCTCCATCTGACAGTCTCACATGCTCGGCATTCTGAAGCATCCTAGTGGTATGCATTGTGAATGCATCATTAGCCCTTCGGTAGTCCCGGTGTCCTAGGTGCAACTCCGGGTATACTTCATAAACTATGTCTTGTCTGAATGTCCCTCATGGATTCAAACCCCTGTATGGGTAGAATCTTGCTAACACATACATCACATACGAGGACATGGTGAACCTCTTAGTTTCCAGGACGTTCCTTAGCTGTTTATCAATTTCAGAACTAATAAGCCCGGCCCAATGGTAATTGGTCCCCTGCTTAATTTTGGTGATCACATGGACCATCCAACTCTCCAATACTCTGGTGGTCTTCAAACCTACCACTCTGCTCAAAAATGTTATGGCATCATAAATATCCAACCTGAATTTAACTCTGTGCAAGTACTTGGGTAGTTTAGAATAGTGTGATTTTGGCTTATCCAACCAAGCATTAATCATTTGTTGAGCTTTGATGGGCTCATTCTCGTAATATGTTCTGGCCAAGTCCATGTTTAAAGCACACACTGAAGCTAGATCAGGCATGTCAAAGGCTTGAGCAATGGAGACAGGATTGAAATTGGCCAAGACTCTTCCCTCAGTACTGACAACCCTCTGCATTTCAAAATCATACTGTCGGGCACACTCTAAGATCAACTCATAACACTGGATCGCTGGAGGAAACCCCGACACATGCACCAGTCCGGACTTTATCATTCCATTCCTTAAGATTGACAGATTCTTCTCAGCTGTCCTCTGCTTGAACTCCTCGTATCTGCAGGCCCCCACATTAGTGTCAGACACCTCAGACCATATGGAAGATACCTTGCTTTCTGGCAACTAACTTCTAGTGTCCAATCTTAGCCTTTCTGCTTCTGAAATAGATGACCCCTCCGTGTCACCTTTGGAATTTCCCGCAGCAGCCTTGCTTGATTTGGCCTACATTCACAAGAAATCATCATAAGTATCAATTATCATCCATATTTCGACCAAAAGATTAGCATGAAATCATATAAGGCAATTAAAATCCATCACAAATTGCCAATTTCTGTAAATTCGGATAAATGAAGCAGTCCGGGAAAATACTGTAAACCGGGAAAATTACGTCGGGGCAGAATTTCGGAGAAATCCGACCCAGATGGATTCTTGCTGCCAAAACCTCATTAGTCACATAAATCATCAGTACAAGCAAAAGATTATAAGATTATCATGTAATTTTCTCATTGGCGACAAGAAATAAGCAATTAGCATTCACCCCATTAATCCTATCTTCGGAAAATCAAAAAGGATAAAGCCAGACAGGAAACCCAGAAAAATCCGGATGGGACAGATTTTCGCAGATAGTTCGAAGTGTTCCGAAAATCATTGCACTCCATGGAATTAGCCGAAACCGGGAAAATCCGGGTGTGCAGAAATTCCGCAGACAGCACGGGGACCGGATGAACGACGACACGCGGATTGGCGACCGAATGATCATGCAATATTTTCTACTTGGATTCAAATGATTTCAAAATCGATGCCAACCAATCAAGATTCAGAATGTAAATGAATTCAAACTCTCAAGGCTCTCAAATGACCACTCTCCATGAAAAACAACGATGCCTTAATTTCATGACCAGACTTCTGCCACGGAAAACAGTGTAGGCTCGAGGTCTAAAATACTAACTGCAAAGGTCAATCCAAGGCATTCTGAATCCTCACAAGGCAGGGGCGAGTTAAACCTCAGTGCAAGATATAAAATTATGACGGTTTAACCATTGTTGGCAGTTTCGAGCAAAATACCCAAAACCCTAATCTCGCCAAATATGATGAACGACGCATCTAGAAACAAATCCTACCCCGAACGTCCATCAACACTGACCCATCTAACATCTAATAAATACAAATATTCCTGGCACAGGTGATGAGGTTTTGAGATAGGTCCAACCCTAATTCAATAAGAGGAAAATCGTGACTAAACATGGGCCGACCCAAAATGACCACAAATCAACATAGAACAGTTCAATCATCATGCAAACAAATGAAAGGGCCAATGATAACCTACCATGGATCAGCGTAGATGAAAGTCGAGCTTGAAGAAGCGACTGCGAGATGAGAATGCCCTAGCAACGGAAACCTTAATCTGCACTCCACCAATTCACACGCAAATAGCCCGAAATCGATGATCAAAGCTTGAGCAAGGAATGCACTTAGACTCTTTAGCAGCAAACAAGTGAATAATGAAGTCGAAATGTGGCCTAAAAGGTTTTAAATCCACCCACATATGCGTTTGAGCAATGGTACCCTAGGCATTAATGAATGACAAGACGCGTCTGACGAATCCGGAAACCCGAGCCCGAGATGGAATTTTGGAAAATCCCAAGATACGGGGAAATTCGGATGGACACAAATTTTGCGGAAAGGCAGAAACCGGGAATATAACGAAGTTCGGGATTTTGACACAGCCCGGGAAAATTCGCCGGAAGCGGAAAATCCCGGAGTCAGGCAGAAACCCGGATTCGAAGAATTCAACGATAGTCAGACAATGAACCAGGGCCCGGGAAAATCCGCCGGAGCTGGAAAATCCCGGATTCAGGTGAAAACCCGGATTCTGCCTAAAACTCAGTTTTAGCCAATTCAAGCCTCAAGACAAGATCAAAGCCAATAAGACCAACATGTCAAGACCTTCAAAAGACAAATCCAATAAAACCAAAGGCCAAAAGACATGAAAAGAGGGTCCCTACTCCAAGTGGGGCGTGTGTGCAAAAACTACACAACAATACCTTATTCCTCTAGATTTATGCCATTGATTAAATTTTTTCAAGAAAAATCTTATAACTATTGTGGTCCATTGTATGTGAGTTGATCCCATGTAGCATGTTCACCTATTGATTTTCCTATTGACCTTATTTCAAAACTCAATGTATGATTTGAAGAGTAATTGTTTAATAATCATGTAAAAAATTAATTGTATGTACAATAAATGGTTTCATTAAAGATAGCAAATGACATGTTAGTGGAGATTATCGGATGTATCAATTTAGCTTTGAATATTGGACCTAAACAAGGATTATTACTTTGTCATCTCTATCTTTTTATGATATAATTTTTACATGGGAGACCTTGGATAGAACAATGGAAAATTGTAGCATCCATTTTGTTAGAGTAAAGGTTTTAACTTAATTATGTTAATTAAGTCACCTTTATTCCTCTCTTAAGATTTCACTTTAGTTTGCATATTGTGACATTTAATAATTATATTAATTATTAAATGTCTACCTATTAGGGTTTATTTAGGGTTGCACAATCTTCTTTTATAAGGATTGATCATTGTATTTTATCTCACTCTCTTATTAATACATTTTCAGCTTTCAGAGCACCTTGCTTTTTTGTCTCGAATGTCTTCTTTTTGTGATAGGTTATTTGCATGCAGGTGATCTTCGGGGTTTGTGAGGTTGGCTTTCACAACTTCAACATGGTATCAGAGCTCCAAATCTGTGGCTACCTGTTCTTTTTTTGAAGATATCAACTTACAGAGTTTTCTTCTGTGCAAGGGTTTCATTCCAATTTTTTTTTGCCAGATCAGAGGGGTTTTTCATCATTTTTTGAGAAATTTTGACCTTTATCTCTCAAACAGTGCACGCTAATACAAAATGGACCCCATGAGTGCACTCAAAAGGCCCAAAAACCCCTATTTTCATATAAAATATGATAGGGTTTGCTAAAAAAAAAAAATAAGTGTTTTTGGGGAATCTAAAAATGGCCAGAAAAATCCGTACGATTGTACGGATCTGTACGGTTGCATAGATTTTCGTTTCATCTTTTTGGTGTCTGCATCAATTTTGATCTGCCTCGATTTATGTGCCATTTTGCATCAATTTTTGTGCCCTTTTGATTTTTGTGCACATCGATTTTCGTGCCATGAAGGTACAGCCGAATATTTTATTAATTTTTTAATCTTCAAATTAATAAAATGTCTGTTTTAAAGCCTAAATGAGCATATTTAGTAAAATGGTCATATCCTTAGCATACGGTGTCAGTTTTTCAAAAATGAGATATCATCAGAAAGCTAGTTCCGGCGCCAATCTGATGGTGTAGGTGTGGTTTCTTCATTCTTCTGTTTTGATGTTTTCCTCTATCAAAGTCAAATCATCATTTTTGCACTTCGGGGGGGCGTAACTTTTGCATCTGAGCTCCTTTTTTCGCAAAAAAATAGGCGTTGGAAAGGTGGTTCTATTATCTTTCTAGATTTGTCATTTATTTTTTTAGAATCTGCCCCAGGTACATTTTATTTAGTATTTTGTGTTTTCACAATTCTGCTAATTACTTGGACGTTTTGGCACCTGGAAAGGATATGTTTGCGTGAGATGGCATATTTTGATCTGCTTTATATGTACTAAGATCATTAGTCTCTGATTTTCTCATTTGAGTGAGTATAATGGGTTTTTCTATTCATCCTTCTGTGATCAACTTGGATAAGAGTAATTATGAGTCATGGGTAAAGGGCATACTTACACATTGTAGGTGGCTTAATATTTTATGTTATTTGTATGATCTCATACCTACACCAGACACATCAAGGATTTTATCAGCATGGGTTATCATTCAAGATCATATTGTAGGGGTTATTGGTTGTAGTATTGATTTTGACACTTTGTGTGCTTTATCTGACATTTGTTGTCCTCGCACACTTTGGCACCGTCTTTGGGAGATTCTAATATCTCTCCATTCCTAGAGGATCCCGCTACATATTGTCTCATCCCTCTTGTAGATATAGATTTCATACCCTATGATAACCATACTCTAGAGGAGCTTGAGTATCTCACAGGTCTTGCATATGACGATGGTTTAGAGACTTGTATTCATGTTCCCACTCTTGAGATTGAGACTACATTAGCATCTCCTATTGTTCCTGATCAGTTTGACATCGCCTTATCTTTGGCCCCTATTGATTCAGAGCAACAAGACATCATACATCTTTCAGACATAGCTCCTTGGGATTCATATCTTGTAGGAATATCATCCTTGTTTGTAGAGTCCTATATTGCAGATCTGGAGGATTACTTTGAGGAAATTCATCTCCTCTACCTTGACAGTCAGGTTATCACTGTATGCCCACCATTATCTGTGCATTTAGAGGTTGCATTTCAGGATTCTCCCCATCAGTTTGGATTTGGCATCATTTGTTTCAGTTTAGACAGAGAGATTCTTCAGCATCCTATCATGGCACACATCTTGAGACATATTGGTTCATCACTCTTCACAGGGTTTCTTTGACATCGTCCTTTGAATCTGTTTCTTCCCAAGGGGAGGAATATTATTTTCCATTTCAGGATCTCCTTTTGGATTCTACATCAGGCATCCACCATTGCGACATCAGTTTCTTCATTGTGGGGGGGCCTTCTAGTCTCTTTCTCTCTCTCCTATGGGGGGATCATATTTTGTACTTGTGTGATAGAAGCAATTCTTGGGGAGTCATGTTGAGTCCTCCTTCTATCTCTCTTCTTCTTTCACTCTTGTATTTCCATCTCTTTTTGGAGAGGAGTTTTTCCCACTGGTTTTTCTCCTTTACTCCACTTTATAGAGATTTGGTTGTATTCGAGTACCTGATCAGGCCTAATTGTCGGGACCCTCATTTTACCTTCATGCATTGTAGTTACCTTTTCTTTCTTGCACATGTTTGTAGCTGCACTCTTGCTCATCTTAAGGGGAGGTGTTAGAGTAAAGGTTTTAACTTAATTATGTTAATTAAGTCACCTTTATTCCTCTCTTAAGATTTCACTTTAGTTTGCATATTGTGACATTTAATAATTATATTAATTATTAAATGTCTACCTATTAGGGTTTTTTTAGGGTTGCACAATCTCCTTTTATAAGGATTGATCATTGTATTTTATCTCACTCTCTGATTAATACATTTTTAGCTTTCAGAGCACCTTGCTTTTTTGTCTCGAATGTCTTCTTTCTGTGATAGGTTATTTTCTTGCAGGTGATCTTTGATCAATTTGAGTGAGATCTTATGGGATTGCCGATATTCGGGTTTTCTCTCAGCTTCGGGATTTTCCTGCGCTGACGGATTTTCCTGACTTTCCATTTTCTCCTGTTTTTCCCAATTTTTGCAATTTTTCAGAGTTTTGCAGGCGTCACAGATTTCCGCTCCCTCTGGATTTTCCTAAAATTTCGTTCCTTTTTTTTCTAAAATCTGCAGGCTATTGCTTCATTCGCGAAAATTTGTCCCTTGCAGATTTCTCTGGAATTTGGTGGAAAACAAAGAATTGTGAGATAGCATGATTTGTTTATGAATGATTATGCATTTTATGATCAATTTGAGCTATTTTAAGATCTCTCATGCTATTTCTTGGTTGATAATGATCGGATTATGTTACTTATGGGTGTTTTCATGTTGTTTCCACTTGAATCTGTTGGCCTGGATTTCCTCGAAATTCCTTTCTGGCCTGAATTCTGTGGTTGGCTTGAAATCCCAAACTGTGTTGACTGCACTTTAATGATTCTTCCAGATTGATTTCGATCTGTGCTTGGATTTTTTTGGATGATGAATACATTATTGATAATGGGTTAATCTTGATCTTCATGTTACAATGAATATTAATGGTGGTTTTTGCTGAGTGCAGGCTAAATTTTGCTAGGTCGTCAAGGAAGTTCTAGAGATGAAATTAATTCGATTAAAGAAGAAATTCAAGACCCTCCACCCCTTGGCCGACTTGGTGAGGTGCGCTCAGGATAAGAATGGAAGGAAGTAGTTAATATAGGGCTGCATTGAAACTTGTGCATTGGTTCGAATTGCATTAAAGATCCTAGGCCGACTTGGATTGAGTTCAAGCATTTAATGCTAAATTCATTTTATTTTGAATTCTCCTTGGGCCGACCTGTTTGATGGCCATTTATTATTGTAAACATTAATTGGGCCGACTTATTTTTGGCTATTTTTATGATTGTAAACCCTTGCTAGGCCGACATGCTTTGGAGATTCCTATAAATTGGGCATTTTGCCTCATTTGTAAGAGATAGAATAGAGAATATACATAGATAGAGATAATTTTGCTACAAAAGTGAATTAGGTAGTAGATCAGAGTTAGAAGTTAGTCAATTTCTAAGCAAGTGTTGTAACAGAACATTAGAATTGTTGCTGAAATTTGGTGATTCAATACAATTGAAGACATTGTGATTTTCTGGTGGTCTCTTTTGTGTTGATTTATCTTGCATGGTTCTTATGGTTCTATCTTTCAAATTGCTCAAGGTTATTAGATGTATGTTAGATATGATTCAATGGTGTTCATGATTTGATGCTTGAAGTGTTTGCAGCAATCCCTGGTCCATACTTTTTGCAGCTGGTTGATTGTCAGTTGCTTTGCAAAGTTATCCTAGGCCTTTATATTCATTGTGCTTAGTTCAATTGTGGAGATTTATTCATTTCAATTGCAATTGGGTTGTATTGGATGAATGTTCATGATCTGAAGATCTTTAATGCCTTAGAAGATTGCACTGTTTCTGTAAGATTGTAGATTTATCTTGGTTAAGCAGGAATTAGTTTATGAGGGATTGGTTCATTTCAAGTATTTCATCATTTACATTGTTAATCTTAGGAGTAGTGTTAAATCTAGGAATCTCTTTGAAACCCTAATCTTTTGTTATTTCTTTACCATTTGAGTTAGATTTAGGATTAAACTATCATCATATTGCTAGATCTGATAGGTTCAAGATTCAGTATTTTCTTATAGTAAGGTCCCTTTGTGATTACCAACATTTTCAAATTTATCACTAAGTTGTTTATGCATTGTCAAGACCTGACATTAGAGACCTTGGGGTTATCTCTTGAGGCTTGTTGATAGAGATTTACCTTTCAAGAGAGATAGGATTTCATATTCTATCTGAGTTGTTGTGCAGAAAACATCATCAACAACTAGGTAGTGAGGAAAAGGAGAGGAAACCTAGGTGAGGTATCACAAAGACAAGGAGAAGCAAGGTGAAAGAGACTTGCTTGAGAAAGGAAAATGGAGATGTTGAGAAGATTTATTCGTGGAGACTTGCAGAGTAAGGAGGCACCAAGAAAGAAAAAAAGAGAAAAGTGAGATAAAGAAAAAGGATGGGAAGGTGAAGCAAATTTATATTGAGTAAGAGATAACAGATTTGAGGCAAGATTTGGAAGAAGTGAACAAAAGAATGGAAGAACTGAACAAAAGAATGAATCTTGAGATGCAACAATTACTTGAGAAAGCAAATGGTTGGAATTTACCAATAAGAAAGAGGATAAAGTGGCCTATGACTAAGATCATTCAGAGGAGGAGAAGACAAAAGAGGACAACAACAAGAATGGATGAGTTGCAAGATATGTTGAAAGGAAGGGTGCGAGAAGCATCTGAAGAGACAAGAAAATCTTGTGTTTTTGAAACTAAGCCTTTGTGTGAGTATGTGTTTACAGTTGCAGTAGATGAAAATGAAGATGGAAAAGGGTATGAAGAAAAAGAAGTGAATGTTGATTGTTATGCACAATATGGTGAAAAAGATGAGGTAATGATTGCACTTTATTATTTTATGGATGATGTATATGCTGACATATTGTGTTCAAATGATGAAGATGAAGACATAGACGGTGGTACTAAGGCCTATGAACAAGAACTCGAATTTTGGTACCTTGAAGTTGAGAAGATGCTCAGTAAGAGATGGTACAAGAAGAAGAAAATGATCTAGGGAAAGTTGTAGAGATGAAGGACAAGTTTCTGAAGAATTGGAAGACTAGAAAGAGAGAGAAAACCTGCACTCAAGTGGACTTGAGTTTTTCTTTCCCTTGGGAGTATGGTGCAAGAGCACCCTTGATGCAATTTTAAGCTATATTGTGAAACTTTGGTTTTTGCTTTGTTTTGGATTTATTGATGTAAATAAGGTCATTTGAAACCATCCTAAGTGGTTTAGGACCATTTTTGGTCATTTGGTGAAATTTAGGCAAATATTATAAAAATTGTAAAAGTTGCTCAAAAAAGTTGTCAAACTTGTCAAAAAGTGTCATTAAGGTGTTTTATCGAAAAACTAATCAAAAGGTGGTTGAAAATAGTTGTTTTTGGTTGGAAATGTATAAGGGTACCCTCCAAAACTCGAATTGGGGGTTTTGGATACATTGTTTTGAAGTTTGATGAATGAAAACCTCAATCTTGTGTGCATTTTTTGATTCTTACATTGTTTTCAGGTTGAAGTTGTGCATTGTATGACCTGGTATGGCCTCATATAAAGGAGTATAATATATGGATGGAAATATATTAGTTTCTAGTTTACAATTATTTTTGTCTCATTGAATTTCATTGAGTTTTGTGGGAGTTATAATCATTTTGGTGAGAATTCCCTATTCTAACAATATTGTGCAGAAATTGCAGTCTGAAAAATGTGATGGTACGGATTGTATAGTCCATATTTTGATCTGAAACCAATTGAATTTTGTTTCCATGTGAATCTAATTTCATTTTCTTCAATTCTCATCAAATTTCATTAGGATTTGAATAAGTTATGACCATTTTTGTGAGGGAAGGTATAAACCCTACCGAGGGTTTGCATTTTTGGGAAAAATGCAATAACTTTCTTTTCCACCATTGAATCTTCATAAAAATTGGAGGAAAAGTCTATAATTATGTTATCTTCAATCTCATTGAAGCGATTGGCTTCATTATTTGTTTTGTGAAAGTTATTAATGAAAGTTCATTGCATTAAATTGTAGGTTGCCATGGCAATGTTTGCAATGTGATTTAGAATGCACTTAATCATTGTTTGAGATGAATTAGTTTATGAAAGTTGTCAAGTGAATCAAGTTTGTTGCATTTTTGTCATTATTGATGATGGATCATTGTTTCACTTGTGTCAAGTTGTGCTAAGTGTTGGTTGCTCTGCATCACATAACCTACTTATGGCACCTATATAACTGGCTTCCAGACAAATGCAAATCAAGCACTTTCTATTATCTGCCAACTTGTGGCATTGACCAAGTCTGTCTCCTCTTTGTTTGTTGTGTGTGGCTTTCCTTATTACTTAGAAAATTTTATATTTACATGCATCTTATTATTTTTTCTTAACACAACAAATAGGAACTTCACACAGTTTATTTAATGCCATTTACATTGCATCCCATGTACCTTATACTTATGCACTTTACATAGCAGTTAATGACCATTCTATAGCATATACTAATATATGTGTAGCTTATAGTTTATGCAATGTTAATTTGCTCGCTTTATACAAGTGTAATATCACTTAATCCGCATATATAATGCATTGATGATATTTATATCTTTCCATATATATAACATTATATATATTAGTACTTATATGTTATAATGTTTGATCATTATAATATATATATTAACATATATATACAAATATTAAAACTATTAATTGCCAATCACCTATATTTATATATCAATGTATATATGTATATTAATATGTATGTATGTATGTATGTATGTATGTATGTATGTATGTATACATTATAAAATACGTAAATAGATACATATATATCATTATTTAGCATCTAATAATAATAACATATATATAAAGATAACAAGTTTCCACAATCCATATTGATAATTGCTGAACGATTTCTGGATTTGATTGTGTGAATTTTTTTTGCATTCTTATCCTTGTGCTCTTCTCTCATCCTGATGATGGATCATGGAGTGTGATCCGAAATGTTGATGCAAAAAAATTTCACACAATTCAATCCAAAAATTGTTCAGCAATTAACATATATATATATATATATATATTGTATATATTATATATATATATATATTATATATATATATATATATATATATATCAATAAGTATATATACCAAATGATATATATGTCCAATTGATTTTTCATGTATATGGGATTTCCATATATGTGTAGACATAAGTATTTCTACCCATGTGTGTGCACACGCATAAATGTTCATATAGATGAGTTATTGCATATATACATATATACATTTAATGTATATACATATTGATTAACATATATATGGAATACATGAAGAAGAACATTTTCCCAAAACAAAGACTCAGTTACTTTAATTCAAACCAAAGAAACAACCAAAGAAAATTAAAGACCAATAAACAAACATTTCAACTATCCCAAAAACTATGACCAAGGGTTTACTTATCAAATCCTGAACTGAGTTGAATTAACTTGAATAAACTAGGATGTGAGTGTGTGATAGCTCAAGTAGGTTCATTAGGGGTTACCAAACCAAATTCCTCTCTTGGGTGACACTTCCCCTTTCTTACCGGAGGCTCGAATCTTTCCTTCATCCAACTTAGTGCATCACAAAAGAAATTAGCCGATAACATAACATTTATATACATCATATCCATTTTTCATCATCAAAGCATTTAAAGCATTCACATCATATTGCACATTCAATTATTTCATTGCATGGAAATACATGTATATACAAAAATATATTCTTCTATTAACATTTTAACTCATAAAGTAACAATAATTGGTAATCTCACAATGGGGTGTAACAATGATCCTTGCCTAATGGATTTTAAAATTTATTTGAATTTAATGTTGGTATGAAAATGTTGGAAGTGAAGGCCGATAAGGGCATGGTTCGGTGGTCAAGTCGCTTGGTTGTAGTGACGGCCACCAGGGTTCAAACCCTCGCTGGGCCAAAGTGCTCGCAGGCCTTGTGCCTTCGCTGGGCCTTTATGCTCGCGGGTTTGGTTGTTTCTTGTGGTTTGTTGTATCCGGTTCATAGCTCCGGTAAAAAAAAAGCGTTTACCCCTAATATTATGGGTGCATTGCACCTTTTAAGGAAAAAAAGAAAAGAAAATGTTGGAAGTGATATTAATTTTGAAAAAAATGAATTGGATATGATTGTAGGTAAGCGTCCTAATGTTTCAAATGTTAAAATAAATATTGATCTTAATCTTTTAATTCTAAAAATTAAAAAAAAAAAATTAAGATTGAAAATAATTTTGCAGATCTAAAATCATTGGATACAATGCTAATCAATGGATCTGTGTGTATTGCATGTACCCAACAGTCACATTGAATCAGATAGAGAAACACGGTATCAGGACATAATAACCCTGGATAGAATAACCCAACCAAAATAACCCAAGGACAAAATAACCCAGGGTCATAATAACCCATGGACAAAATAACCCATGGTAAAAATAACCCATGGTCAAAATAACCCATGGACAGAATAACCCATGGTCATTTTAGATCAAGCTAGTAAACTAGAAATGACATAAAATAAATTATAAATATGATTGTGAGACATCATAGAGGCTATTTAGGTCATTTTTAGACCATATATCTATTATATACCCCTAAAATAGCCTTAAAACACCTTTACTATGCTTAAATAACCTATAAAATGGTAAATAATTATAAAAATAAAGGCAATTTCGTGGGAATAAGTTGATTATTTTGAACACACATGGATTGGAAGACTAACCAGAAAAGGCAACAGACGATCACCCATGTCTCCAATCACAATGTGGAATTGCTATTCGGCTACTCAAGATGATCTTCCCATAACCAATAATACTATTGAAGGATGACACAAAGGATTTAGTGAATTACTAGAAGCATCGCACAACTCAGTCTGGAAATTCATCAAAGCAGTGAAAAAAGAACAAAGTCTCCAAGAGAATAGAATAGAGAAATATATGGTTGGATACACTGGGCAACCAAGCAGGAAAATATACCACGAACTCAAAGAAAGAGTAAAAAGATTGGTTGATGGTTATGACAACCATAACATTTTAGATTATATAAGAGGCATCACTCATAATTTGGCACTTTAATTGAAAATTTAAATAATAAAGTTTTTTTAGCAACATATATGTAATTTATAAATTTTGTTTTCCTTTCTCTATATTCTTATGGGGATATTTTGTCCATGGGTTATTTTGACCACGGGTTATTTTGGCTTGGGTTATTATGACCTCGGGTTATTTTGTCCTTGGGTTATTGTGACCGGCTTATTCTGTCCAGGGTTATTTTGGCCGGGTTATTATGTCCCGTAACCGAGAAACACATGTTGAGAAGCACAAGGCACATGATGGCATACATTCCTTGTTGATGAATGATATAAAATAACAATATTTCCCTGAACTCTCTCTTCTATATCATTCATTTTATTATCTTGACATTGATGGCAAAGTAGATGAAAGATTTATTATATTATGTACCATTAAAGATCAAAGAAAACAAATAATGTGAATGCTCGCCTAGGTTCTAAAGTTAATTATTTTAAGGATGATTTAATAAACATTTTATTTATTTGACTATAGGGATTCATGTTTGTTGTAATTGATGTCAAATTGTTGTTGATTGTCATTGATGTCCATTACATGTGAGATTAGTATGTCAGTTGTAGATGATGCAAAATTTTAATTTTATCATTATTGAAGAAGGGAAACATGGGAAGTCTGGGTAAATATGGTATTGATGATTTTTGTATGTCTACTACCTTTGTGGAAGTCTAGAAGTGTTTGCAGCAACGTTCTGTGGTTTGCTGCTTAGAAGTAGATTTGCACTATATTGAATTGTCTTTGTTTTTGGTACCGCATCCTACCGTTATTAATTGCCATGGCTCGTGGTTTGGAATTTAAGTAATAATAATCATAATTTCAAGTTGCAATTGTGAGTTGCCAAAATTTTGGAATCTTGGAGGTTGCAGTGGTGAGTTACAAAAAAATTCCACACTTCCACAAGTTACAAATAACAAAACTTTTTTGAAATCCCAAAATACACTTGCAAGTTAAAAAAGTGGATTTTTTTTGAAAATGTCAAAATGTAGTGTAATTTGTGAAAGGGCACCCCCACCTTGGATTGCATAAAGCACATGTAAAGTGATTCACATCTTTAAAGTTGAAAGATATAAGAGGAATATAATGTGATGTATTCAAAAATGTTTTTGAAGGTGAAAATTCAAGTTCACAACCTTTGTATGTTTTGAAACAATGATTTTGGATCAAATTATATATCCATCAGTGCATAGAAGGCACAAGTCAAAACAAATAGGCAAAGCACATGAGTTATATGAAAAATGTAGAAACCATGAAAGTTTCCTCAAGCTATTTTCTCATGGAATACCTAGATTGTAGGATATTTATTGAAAAATATTTAAAAAATTTAAACAAATGCAAAGGGTGAACTTAAAATCAAACTATATAATATTTTTCAACATCCTCTGGACCTATGCTAAAATGGAGTTTTGTATTAGGGTTTGAACATCCATTAAATGCGTAGAAAGGAAGATAAATCATATCAAATGTTATAATTATTACTAGCTTGGAGCATACAAAATACCTAGATTGGAGCATACAAACATTAGAGAAAAAAATCAAAATAAATTAGATAAATTTTATACTAGCTCATATTTGGTTGTAAAAGATGATAAAGCTTTGGAAGGGAAAACAATGGTTGGTGATGGTATGATATGTAGAAACACAGTTTTTGTTGATAAAATTTTGGAAAAATCTCTTGAATCCCTAGAGAAATATTCAAGCATCCATGTGAGGATGGTATAAACTATGTTGTTAATGAAGAGGATATAGTTGAATTAAGGATATTCTAGAAATTGTGGGGAAAGCAAATTTAATGATGTAAAGAGAAAAAACTCTACTTGATTCAAGATTTAGAAATATGACCACAAAAGACATCATATAATGAAGCTAAAAGAGTTTGGAAAATGTCATAATGGGGATAAATTCAAATCTATATGAACATATATTAGTTAATGATGACTTAGATACATGGTATCTTAATCTCAAGTAAATCCTTGGCCTAATTAAGGCAACCCTTATATTGGGAGTAGCAAATGGTCTTCCTATTTATCAATAGTAGATGTTGATTCCTTTATGGGCATTCTCCATCATTAATGGATAAAAATGTAATAGTTTATGCCACTATTTCAGCATATAGAAGATCATAAAAAATATTGATGTACTTGTCAGGGCAAGGACATGTGTAATTATTTAATTTTCCTCCAATGACTTGGAAATATTGTTGTAATGGGAAATTGAGGATTTACATTGAAAGGGTCAAAATTGAGAGATAGTGAAGCATCTTCCTTATTTAGTGGGTGTAAGGTGTAAGTAGTGCTTTATGAGGAGCACATGGAAGTTACAATTTCCCATTATGGTAGCTTCAGTCAAAGATGCTTGTGGGAGGAGTTACATTTTATCTTTGGATGTTCCACATTCAAAATGGGGATGTTAGAAATCTTCATGATGGTTTGGGTGCCTAGGTAGGTCCCATGGCATTGGCCATAGGTGTTGAGAAATTAGTGGTGTCTTTTTTCATATCTCATATGTATTAGAAGCATAGGATAAGAGTTTATATCATGTAGGTTAGAGGAAGGTTACTTTGCTAGAATGTAGTCAAATTGAAGGGAGAAGTTGGATGTTTTGATATACTCTATTGTTTGAGATTAATACAAGTTCATCCTCTCTTTGGTGGTGATTTTTTCAACTAAAATATTTTTCCATTGTAATGTCCCACCTCGATACGAGTTGGGACTAGCAATTTTGCTTGATAGTTTTTAGTTTGACAGATGATTCATTTTGTCAAAAATTTGCATGCACTTGTCTAAAACTCAGTGAATAGGGATTTGTAGTGATAGGTAATGACCATAGCATAAAGAGTGCTTCATTCATAACAATAAAGGGTTAAACTATTGCATCATACTGACTTAGTTCTTCCCATAGTACATTTTTAAGTGCATAATTGATAGTATATTACACTTTACACAACAATAAGATTTCAGTCTATTAATGGACTGATTTAATCCTTATTTGCAATACCATCAGATAACATAAATGCAACAACAATACATATATCAGAACTTGCAGATTAAACATCAGATAAATATCGATTTGGAAGCTTAAATCACATCAACCCTTCTCCAAAATGCCATGCCCAACAGGTATAAAAGAGTAACAACAAATCTGGAGTAGAGGTTCATGCCTAGGAAACTCCCCCCTTGCTTGGTACAATACAACATACTTCCTATCACTCTTGCAGCCTCTTTATCAATGCTTAGTGACAAGAATAAGGGAGGCATAGGGTATGTTCAATCTTGAAATCTCCCCCTGAATGCTCCATGACTCATTGCACAATCTCACGTGAGGGTTACAAGCTAAATCACCCCTCTTCATTAGTCTAAACTATGTGCCATGGTATCTCAGACCCCTTCAAACCTTTAACAGGCTCCCTTTAGATTGGTGATGGCAAGCAGTTATCAATGTGATAGGCCAAAACTAGGGTAAAGAATAAACTGAACTCAACTCGATCTAAATGTCAATCTAGGGATCGTAAGCTCATGAAAGGTATCGTGGCTATCTGCACAAGGGTTGCAATTCATGAGGTAAGTAGGAATGAGATGTAGCTAAAACACACAAAAGAGCACCTATAATGAAAATTGGGTTCAAACTTATATTTATGTTCTACTTTATTTTGTGTTGGGAAATGTAGCAGTTTGTGACAAGAATTGCAGCAATCTACAACAGTAACAACAATAATCTATGACAACCATAGCAGTAGTTTATAGTAGAAAGGAAAAACAACCCAGATCATATAATCCTTTTATCTAAACTTTAATAAAGGTGCTGAAATTGAAATCACATAGTTATCTCCAAATCGAAAGGAAGCACAATACAAAAAATAAAACATCACCACTTTCCCAAGGAGTGGGCCCTTGCTCTTGGTTGGTACGATGGAAGAAATGAAACAAAGCTCTCCTACATTGGGTTGATCATGCAAAATATTATTTTATTCATCAATGATTTGATACAAATTCTTTGTTGTTCCTTACATTATGTGTAATTATATATACATTGTTTGTAACTACTAAGTACAAAAAATAATATGTTTGTTTTGGCCTACAACCAACAAACTAGAAGAAACAAATAATATAGGTCGCTAACCATAGATTAAAACAGTCTTGTTATAACTAAAGACAAAAATAGGAAACAAGAAGATTTACAAAGTGTAGCTATTATCATAAAGTCTTCAAGCCATGAAATGAATCCATGTGGATGAATAATGCAGGTAAAAAGATCAACAAAAAGATTGCCTCAACAAATGTGAATTGATGCCACCATGAAGGCTGATGTCATCTTTTAAAAAGATGATAGAAACAAACTGTTGGTCAGAAAGTGATAGGAAGATCTACATCCTTAAATCAAAATTTTAAAAGATTTATTTCCTTAACATAATAGAAGCAAAGATTAGTAAATACAATCTAATATTCATTATTCATATATTTCATCTAAAAACTGAATTAAATATTACTTATATATATTAAATCATATGCAACATAAAATGGTAAACATGTATGATATGGAACGCAAATAGAATGTGGGAAAGGGTATAAAGACGTATGAAATAGGCTAAAATATGATATAAAATTGGACATAAATGGCTCTCATTACAATGTAAATCTCACGACCCTACTAGCCATTGACAAACTTTAGTGCAAGTAGTTAAGGTAGCAGTCATGACCCACAATATAGTTTAAGACAAAGATAAGAATGATGACCAATATAGAAAGCAATAGATTTCCTCATAAACTCACGCCCCCAAATTGAGAACTCTCGCACTAAACTATAAATGGAGTTTGTAATAACAACTATCAACAATATGGAATCCAAATATAATATAGATGACAATACCTCACTTAGAAATATCAATTTGTTTTCTATTATCACCCAACTGGAATATGTTTCATTCAATGATCAATCAACACCTGGTAATACCTTGACATATTATTCCAACCTTGGATATTGAAAACTTCTTGTACACTATAGATATAAATATTAAAATAAGATCAGTAGGAAAATCTTGAATATTTTCTTTTAATCTTCTAAAAAATCTTCAAAGCACAATGCACAACCCCTGAAATGGAATTGTCTACAAGCTTGCTTGGGAGATATTTCACTCATGCACTAAGCTATTTCCTTACGAGGGTTTTTGTCCTTGGTGAAGCTAAGTATTTCGAGACTCTCCAATTCTCCTACAAAACCCTTAGCAAAATATTCTTCTTCAACATGAATGTGCAAAATGAGCTCGCAATGCCCTTTTATATTTCCACGCCCAATTTGCATTTGATTTGCTTTTGATGGTCATTTAAATATTTCACCATAAAGTAGAGAGGTCAAAACATTAAAATATTAATACTTTATGTAAATGTCAAATAACATCTTTTAACCCTTTACAACACCATTTGATAAAGTCATCCATAATAATTAATATTATTAAAGTTAAGCTAGATTAACTTTAATAATATAAATTAAATCATTAACTCTCTGATAAATACCAATATCAACTCATGGGAGTAACCCATCAACTTTCCAGATATAGGCATGATAGCAACCAACCTTTCCATGACTTACAATAAATAGTAAGTATGAGCAACACATCCAAGTGACTTACTAAAAATAGTAAGTGTAGATCAAAATGTCTTGAATGGATTATGGAAGGTACACCACAAATAAAATGGGACACTAAGTTGAAGAGTACTGAAATAAGCACCAAAAAGCTTGTTGAAGAGCCATAGATCATCCTCAAAGGGCCCCTAAACACCATGTTAGCCTACGGGGACCAAATGATAGGCTAACCACTATATCTATCAACTGCCTAGGAAAAGGGGACATTATAGTCTATCCTCCCCAAGATTGCTTGTCCCTAAGAAATCCTCACTTGAACACCCTGGCGTATCACCTGAATGTCAGGATCCCAAATCAACATTTAGAATGCTCTACCAAAACCCCTCTACAACCACTAGATAATGATAGAGCTAAACCTGGCAGCATTATTAGTCACTCTCTGAAATAAAACAATTTTCCAAGCATAATGAATCATGAATCCGACATCCGAATTGGAATTCCGCCATACTCAACACCTGCTGACTTCCACTACACTACTTTGATATCATCTTCACCATGTTGAGAGTGGTGAAGCAACTCATTAGGATCCAATTGATCTGATGTGTCAAACCTATCACCAATTGGATCGCAACACATCAGATCCTCGCATCCAACAAACATGAGAAGATGAAGGTAACTCGAAGTGTTAGCATTACAACACCTTAATTCAATCTCTATAAATCTCCTATGGATGTGATGACTACCCCTCATAGGTGTTGAAAGAGGTGTAACAAACCCTCTTAGGTTGTTGATATGGGGCAGATCAACACCCTCAAAATTGTAAGACTGATTTATGGGGATGCAAATGATTGTGTTGAGGTCATAGGGTGATAGAGTATCAACCCTATGTAGCTCTCCCATGCCAAGGAGATGATGCAACTCTCATCAAAACTCATGAACAGTTGTTGTCCTCCAATGATTAAGAAAGAATTATGGGTCCCATGTGATAAGACTTATCAAAATAAATTGTGGTTTCATGTCCTTGTTTGAAAATTTTGAGCATTATGGTTATTATTTGCTAGCTAGGGTTTGCTAAAACTTTGTGTTTAGGGTTTTGTAAGGTAGGGGGACCAACCACACCAAGGCTCCAGGTCACAAAGATCCAAGAGCGGAGGGCTGCCCTATCTTACCTCAGGCTAATGGGTGTTTAGGACGAGAATTGAGAATGAAGAGCACTCTCAAGTGTTTATGTCACTCTACAGATCCAAAAACCTAAATGAGGCTAGACAAGCCAATTTTTGGAGTCCAAATTGCACCTTAGACAACTCTGTATGAGGATGATAGTGTGGATTTGGGACGATAGCACGACATGCTATCATCTCT
The DNA here is from genome assembly GCA_007258455.2 of Sequoia sempervirens. Classification (NCBI taxonomy): domain Eukaryota; kingdom Viridiplantae; phylum Streptophyta; class Pinopsida; order Cupressales; family Cupressaceae; genus Sequoia; species Sequoia sempervirens. Next base: position 185,531 of record VDFB02324436.1, on the reverse strand, counting down.
GTGGCATGCTGGCAATAAGAAAACCTACTAATTATCTAGCTAACTAATTTTAACGAAATAAACAAAATAATGAAATACGAGAAATAGCTACATAAATGATAAAGAAGGTAGATGAAGATACGGGTGATGAATATCAACTCACTGAGGCTCTAGTTCGCCAGCGAGCTCTACGCACACGTTCACCTACACACAGTCAAGAGAGGGAAAATGTTGGGTTGTATAGGGGTTTTCCTTAGTCAAACCCCTGCTTTGGTGTTTCCACCTCCATGGGTAGCCAAGAAAGCCACAAAGTAGAAAATACGATAAAGGAAAGAAGAAAGGAAAGTATTGAACACTACAAGAGATACAATGCTACTCTATCAAACCATAATAAGAAAAGGAAAGTGAAGCAATACCACCTCCACCCAAAGGCTCTCAAGGCCAATGAAGGGAGAATGCAAGACAACGAGCTTGGCAAAGTCGACATAGCCGCAATAATGACGAAGGGAGGTCTTACAAGAATCCAAACTCATAGCTTCTATGATAGCACAACATGTACAAAGATGGAGTTGATGGAGTAACAAGCTAGTGTAATGCTCAATGGAGTTGTGAAAACACTCAAGAGATCAAGTGAAGTTTCTAGAATTGTAAAGAAGATCCATTAGAATGTTAAAGAGATGAAGTGATAGTGAAAGATAGGCATTTCAAGATTAAAATGGGAGGGAAAGAGCCATTTTCGGGTTGGTTGGTCAACACAGAGGCATTACACTTCATGCCTAATGGAGAACGTAACGTCCCTGCGGACACTAGAGGCAGGAATTTGTCAGGGATGACAACACGTCATGCAGAGGTTCACATGTTGCGCTCGTGTCCCCAACAAATATTTCCCCATTGACACATAGGACAAATGCCAAGTGGATGGAAGGCAGGTGGGTGATGTGGAATCTCGCCTTCTGGTTTGATTTTCTAAGGTGAGGGGATGCAAAATGGAAATTTACACAAGGGGTGCAAATTCACTCCTATACAGGTTCTCCTAAGGTCCAAACCCCTTTTTAGACCCTAACAGTTCAATGCCTTAGCTTTTCATTCTAATCACTTGTTGACCTGCAACAGTCAGTATCTAGTCATGTTAGTTATAACTTAATCCTTTCAGATTCATTTGTTCACTGACCATTTGTTCCTATCTTTCCTGGTTGCCCAAGCCTTTAAATATTCATAAAAATCCTTTCCACGGGTATTTAAAATATTGTATCATGTGCCTAAGTCTAAGTTCCTAGGTTTAAAGTTTATTTTATGTCTTATTCTCTCATTGACCTAGTCGCGACCCCTTTTAAGTCATAAAATTGGTGCATGTGCTTTTAAAATACCTTAATTTATCTGTCGATTGGGACACATGCCACCAAGTGTTCACTTTCAATTGGTTTTTTCCAACCCACAAGGAATGTTTTATTCTTTAAATATTATTCGTGGAATAATAGGAGGGTGTCGCATGTCCTGTCTCTACAAAAGATTTATGGTGGGACCAAGATTTGAGAGCTACAAGGATTCCATGTGGCATGATCTAGACCATTCCTTGTGATTCCATCAGGAGCCCTTTGAGAAGACTTTTGTTGATTGTCGAAACGTGGGATACCACCACGTGGTGAGGTTTTAGCCCTTTGATGTAGAAGTATATGATGTCAATGAAGTTTACTAAGTGTTGCAGGCATAAAGAGGAGGTTAAAGGGTGTTCACTTTGAGACACATGAAAAGATTTGACAACTTTCCATCATTCCATGGGCCTCAATCTGTCACTCCAGTACATGACCACAAAAATGCAAGGAGATGACATGTGGATTGTTGGAATATGGTGTTGTACAACATTGCATAAAATGATTTATTATAATGTTGTAATTAAATAATTATTTAGTTGTAATGCACCTTGGTGGTGTGGTTATTCACACTAGGTAATTATTTGGGGGACCACTTGATGTTGTATTGTAACATTGTATTATTATTTAATGTGTGGAAGACATGTGATAATAATTTAATATTGGCGAAATATTAAATAAAGTGAAGTCTTAGTACTCAATATTAAATAAGGGGTTAGTGGTTTTGTATTCACATGGTTTTGTGGTGTGTGGTTTTACCTTACCACTAGTTGTATTTTGTGTCATCTTGTGTCTATAAAAGAAAACGCATGTGTAGTGGTTTAGGTTGGGCTGAGTGGTTTGGCTGTCATTATTGAGTCTTTCTAAGGAGTGCATATGTGAAGCATGGCATGGGATGTGTGGATTCATGCTTGGAAACATGAGGGTGCATTGAGAGGATTGATACTTCAAAGGTGTACATTGTAACTCTTGTATGACTTCATTGTTGAATAATATGATGGAGTATGGATGCTTTTGGAGGTTGGGTTTTTTCCCTCATGAGGGTTTTCACATGGTGTATTTTGTGTCATATTTGATGGGTATGTTGTCTATTCTCTTGCATATGGATTCTGAGTACTTATTTGCATTAATATGTATTTTGGGTTATGTGGAAATTGTCATTAAATGGCTACAAGTTTCCTTACATGGACTTCACTAACATATTCAATGACGTTGGTGACCTTAGTGACTTGTAAAAGCATATCCACATGGCTAAAGATGATTGACTCATTCTATTTTCAAAGTCGATCAATATTGTTCAAATCAACTTGACTTCATTTGCACTATTAGATCAAACTAATTGATTGAAGATTGATAACGAGCATTCAAAATACTAAAATAGGTAGTTGCAAGCATGCTAGCTCATGTGAGTTGAAAATTAATGGCAGACAAGATGCCCCAGGCATGAAATTGAATGATTTTTTCCATAAAATCTTGTTTTAATACATAATTACAAATCACCAAACCATTTAGAGCACCAGAATATCAAGTTTGGAAAATTTGTGAGCTCCCAACATCCAGAATTAGGGTTTTCTTGTCTACAAACTTGTAAGTGAAAATTTTCTCATAGCTTGCTTAATTTTTTGCAAAATTGTTTACAATTACTTGCTTCCACATCTAATTTGCACTCTAGGGCCTGTCATAAACTCAAATTTTGTTGCTTGCAATTGAATTGCTTGTATTTTCCCTAGTTATTTTCTAGTTGTGTCATGAACCCTAAAACAACCCAAAAGACCCTAGTTTTTTGAAACCCTTAGCAATATGTTGTTAGAGTATGGGAAACACTGAGAGGGGGGGTGAATTAGTGTTTCAATAATCAACTTCAATTCAATGGTTTTTCAAAACACATAATCTCTTTGTAATCATTGAATGTTCAATTTCAAGAGTCTAACCAAATGTGATAGCCAATAACAGATCCTTAAACAACATGAAAACTCAAATGTTGCAAAGTAGAAAAAGGAAGCAACAAGACTAAATTTCATGAATCATGATAATCATATGGACCACAAAAGAACCATAACACAAAATTTTTATGAGTGGAAAACCCTCATAGGGATAAAAAACCACTCAAGAAAATTGCCTCACTGGCTCAATAAAATCCCATTGATTACAGAGCCTCATTGGCAAAGCCTCGCTGGCTACAAAATATGCCTCACTGGCTATAGTTTATGCCTTCCTAGCAAAGCCTCACTGGAAAATCACTAACCCCAAATATCAACTCCAATACAAAAAGATTAAGATATAGAGTACTACTTTGTTTACAATGCATACCAGATTACCAATATACACCTTTCACATACATGGATAAATATTTTCTTTACAAGTCTCCCTTTTAACAAATACAATGAACAAATTAACAAGAACAATGAACATTAACCTTGTACACACATGTCATTGATTCTTTGCATGAATATTCTAATCCCAACAAGCATCAACAAACCTTAAACTAGTGTGTGTAATATCAAAAGAACTACAACCTCTCAATGCAACCTTCTTTGTATGGACAGATAGATGATACCAAGATATTTTAACAAAAACATTCCTCTGTTATGACTCTCAACTCAAGACAAATTTACATTGGAATATTCAGATCACTGGAACTACATTCATATTTTATCCATCATACTTCAATCATTTGCTAAATCACATTCATCTATGTTGAGCAAACATTAATTATTCCTTCTCTGTGTTTTCAAACTGATAGTATAACTTTAATGCATCTTCTCACAGCATATTCAACATGCTACCAAATCCACACATTACATTCCAATTAGTAACCTCAGAATGTATCACACCATTCTATCTACCAACATTTAGTTTGTAAACAGTTGAAAAACTGTTCTTCACTAAGAAACTTGATAGTTTGTAAGCAGATCAAGTTGAGATACATAAGCCAAGAACACCATATAATTCACTCTCAACCTTGTATCAAGCCAAAATATCAATCATGAGATTAATCAACACCTTTGCATATGACACCAATACTGATATTTTTGACATCAATGAACTGACATCTTTGATATCCTTAATAGGAAACTCAATGAATGAACAAACACCCTTTGAATGGATTAAGACCATGAACATATTTTTCATGAATGGGCAAGCATGAACACATCAAGAATAAAAAACATTACCTTTGCATCATCAAGCATCATGAGATGAGCAACAAACAAACTCCTTTTGCAGCAAAAATACTCTCAAGACAAAATGGCATTGTATGTGAATAGTTGAATACAAGTCATTGTAGTTGACTATCACCATGATGTTACTGAACATTCACTGTCTTGTGAATGAAGCAAGAGTATATCCACTAATTACTTTTCCAATTTGACGTTAAAGAATTTTCCTTTGAACCCTCTCAAGATGACTATCTTCTAATGAAAATAAATCATAAAGATCATTATGCATAGTACTACACTACTCCACTAAGCTTTGCAAACATATTGACCATATACACACCTACTCCTTGTAGATAGTCACTTGACAACCTATTATTTCACTGTCAATAACACTGTGCATGAATATAAAATCCAAAAACATTATCCACCCTGCAATTGAAGACTTGTAATATAGTAAAATAAGAGCAGATCACTCGCACCAAGATTAATGGCTTAAAGGACTGTCATTGCAAGAACCCTTTGATGATCACATCAACTTTTAAACACTGCGCTATCCTCTTGAGTTTAGATCTTCTTTATTGTCCCTTAACTATGCACTCAACTATTATTTTATTTTACAAACCCTCCCTTACATAGATACTAGGATTTGATCAAATGAGTTCTTCATTATAAGACTAGTATCAACAAGATCACTGTTAAGATGAATGAATCAACTTCCATTGAATGACATGATTGAACCTCTACTATTCCACTAGTTTTCTTTTACATTGCAAAAGAACTGTTGTAGCAAGAAACCATCATCTCCAACTTAAAAACATCTTACTCACCTTTTGAAAGGTAAATCACCACTATCTTTTAAAGATGAAGCACCTTTTCAAACTCGTAGTTTTTGAACAACAGAGCAACTGTTTATACAAACCAAACTGATATAAAAATCATCAATGGTTACAATGATGCAAAAGAAGCATAGAAAATCCTCAAAGGAATGAAATAGCCACTTTCCCAAAAAAAGAGCTCTAGGAAAAACACCATACCACCGCTAGCAATGACTATCAGCATGAACAAAGGACTAGAACAACACCTATTGAATGGAGACCTAACCACATTAATGTCATCAATGCACCAAGAATATTGGCATCAAGACATGAGACAAATGTAGAGAAATACTTTGTGACCATGAACAAGCAACTATTGTGAATTCCAAGAAGACATAAGTTCAAGATCAAACCATTATCAATTATCATGCATTACAAGGCTTTGACTAAGTGCACATATATGTAGAGCACTATATACTTATCACTTCCATATCAAAGTTGAAGTCATATAGCTGTCAATATCCTTCTTGCAACATAAGCACATGTTAATGACCACTACTGTTCCACTAGGAAAACATCACTATTCACATCCAACAATTCACTATCCAAGCAAGTAGGCAACCATTGTTACTATCAAGAAGGATAAATTTTTGTTTCTATTCAAATCAAGTCTCTTCCTCATGTTATTGTCACTATGTCTTGGTGAGATATCACTGTCAGGAGTGTACCATGCATAACATGTCATTAACATCATTGCTAATATTGGATTTGTCAATACATAGTCCATATGGTCAAGACACTATCAACCTAATGAAGATCACTGTTAAAGCAATATGATTGAACATGCTGGAAGAAAACATATAGCATTCTTATCATCACACTTGCAAACTGTGACTGCACCATAAACAAAAACCTCACACCAAGCCATCACTTGATCTTTGACTAAGCACAAAAGCAACACCTTGCAATGAACACCTTGAGAACAAATGACTTTAAGACTGTCACCTTGAGAACAAATGGAATTGTATGCTCTTGACTTGAAATGATCAAGATAACTAGCACCCAAAACATAGAGCCATATATTATCCATTATCCACTATGAGGACAAAACTATCTAAGTACAAATGGTGGAAATACTGTGAGTACAAGCTATCCTCAACATAGAAACCTTGTAGTAAAGTGAACAACACATCTTCCAATTAAATTCATCCTTAAGGCAATCACAAATATAAAATAGTTGAAGTTAAGGTTGTCAACAAGGTCCCAACCATTTTCAACAACAACAGATATAGGCCAACTTTACTACTAACATCTCAATACCCAACACTTATGACATCACGATCACTTTCATTATGACACTTGCACTTGAAACAAGCAAGAATATCATTGCACCATGCGTGAAGTAGACATGAAAATCATTGTTTCTATTATATTGCACCAAAAAAAAAATGTGAATGCCATTGTACCAAGCAAGCTACAAGTAACCACAACACTGTTACTATCATTAATGACTAAACCAAACCTACATTAGAACACCAAATCAATGCAAAGATACCACCTCTTTGTTGCTTATTGTATGGTTTAAAAGATAAAACTATAAGCATCTCCCCCTAACTTTATGCTTCCCTTTAGGCATTAATATATGTTACTTGTGCAATATGCACAAGTTTAGGCTCATTATTTTCTTGACTTTGTTTTATTCTCCAAATCTTCTTCTCTGGTTTCTTCTTGTCACCAGATGCTTGTGATTTTTTCCTTTTCTTATGTAAGCAATCATTTCTTCTCTCCTGTTTCATAGACCTAGTTCTACAATACTTTGCAACATGACCATGGTTATGACATTTATAACATATTACATTCATATTTCTAGAGAATGCATAGTGACTCCTTTTAGACCTTCTTCTACAATAACTTTCTTCATGCCCATAACCATTACATGAATAAAAATAACCAGGAAATGAATAAATGTACCTCACTGATTGATCTTGCCAAGTAGGTGGAGATCTTGTGGACCGGTTGGCTCTACTTCTTCCTCCTTTATTGATGTCCTTGAACTTTCTACTATCATCAATCTTAACTTCTGATTTCTTCTTTTCTTCAGTCTTAGTGGAAGCAATGTGATAGCTTAGATCTATCTTCCTTCTTGTAGTCTTTCCAACCTCATAATTTTGTCCTTCTTCATAGCCCAAACTAGTAACATCCTTGTGATGTTTTTGCTTACTTAACATATCATATAAGCACTCAATACTCTTTTCAAATTGGAGCGTCTCATGTAACTTCAAAGAATATTTTCCCAATTCATCTCTCAAAGATACTATCTTAGATTCATACTTTTCACAATCAACTTCTTTGGCCTTTAGCTACTTATTGACTTCTTCCTCTATTTTCTTAACTTCAACAACTTGAACCTTCGTATCTATTATTTGTTTTTCTGCATTTTGAAGGGATGAAAGAGTTTTGGTCTTAGATTCTTTTTCCTCTTGTAGTTGCAATTTTAACCTTTGGTTCTCCATTCTAAGTTTCTTAATCTCATCAAGAGCATAGATAAGTTCACCTTCCATATCAATCTTATATTCATTTTCATCAAACTCTTGTTCAAAATCACTCACTAAGTGATCTCCTTATTTTTCTACACTCTTTACTACAAAATCATCTTTTGTACTAGGTTTAAGTGGTGTTTGTTGTTCAACATTCTGTTGGGTATTTATTTTTTCTCTATTTCTTTTACTTTTTTCCATAATGAGTACTCCTCTACCAGGAACCCCTAAGTTGGTTAGACTTATGCAAGGTTATGGCTCTGATACCACTTGTTGGAGTACGAGAAACACTGAGAGGGGGGGTGAATTAGTGTTTCAATATTCAACTTCAATTCAATGGTTTTTCAAAACACATAATCTCTTTGTAATCATTGAATTTTCAATTTCAAGAGTGTAACCAAATGTGATAGCGAATAGCAGATCCTTAAACAACATGAAAACTCAAATGTTGCAAAGTAGATAAAGGAAGCAACAAGACTAAATTGCATGAATCATGATAATCACATGGACCACAAAAAAACCATAACACATAATTTTTATGAGTGGAAAACCCTCAGGGATAAAAAATCACTGGGGAAAATTGTCTCACCAGCTTAATAAAATCCCACTGAGCCTCACTGGCTACAAAATATGTGGTGCAGGGGCACCGTATCACCTAGGTATAAATTCATGTGTCTAGTAGGTCAAATGTTTTCATATATTAAAGGAGTCAATAAATCTCATTTGTAAGCCTAAAAAGGCAATAATATTAGATTACATGTAATAGAGTCATGAAGGTAAAAGCATAAGGTTTCAAGTTTATGAGTTGCATTAAGCAACATAATTGTAACTCCACTGGTTATATGATTTCAAAAGGTGGTTGTTTGGTAGTTGTGGATGTTGGGGGGATTGAACAGCTTGAAAAAGGTTATAAACTCCTTGGGGAAGCCTGAGAATAGGTTGTTGTTTCCAAGAGAATAAAAAGTCTTTGAAGATTTCCTATTTTCTTGTTATTTTCTCTGTGTTTTCAATATTTACTCACTGTTAGCAAGCCATACGGGCTTCACATGCCTTATTTACTCATATGAATTTGTAGGAAAATGTTATAATTTAATTTTGGTGCTTTGATAGGGGTTAGTTTAGACTATTAGGCCTAAAAACCACTAATTTCTCCATACTGGGTTGAGCAGACTTAAGGGTTTTTTGGAGCTGTTGTAATGGCTAAAACATCATCTCACCTACTGTAACTCCTTGTGGCTCAATGGGATGATTTTTTTAGGGGTAGGGAATGACTAACAATGAATAGGAGGCGTGAAATAAAATTTTCTTGGCTTGTAGCATGAAAGGTAGGGCTGGAATGTATGATTTTCCCTATGAAGATGATGGCATAGACCTAATGAATGAAGAAATAACATTTACCAAAGCCTAATGAGTGTATTTTAAGCATTAGAGGACCCAAAAAAATATGTTTGAGCAGTTGGATTGATTGGGAGAGGTTTGGAAGTTGGAGAAACAATAAATGATGCCCAAAAACCCTAGGTTCTTGTGGTTTTAGGAGGGTTTTGGCATTTGGGGTCTATATGAGCACATAGGGTCCTAAGACCTGGAAAATCCCCTATTTTGAAACACAATAAAAGACATTTTTTAGGTGTGGTAACCTAGTGTGAAGATTTAAAGGGGGTCTTTTTGTAAAAATGGCCTAATTAGAGGCCTAAAAGTGTGAAATTTTTTATTTTCAAGCCTTTGATCCAAAAGAGGGATATATGGGTTTTTTATATGTTGAAGGACTCTGAAATGGGTGCTTGATTCCATGTTTTATTCCTTAGGTTTTTTCGAGATATTTGGAGAAAATATTGAAAAACTAGTTTCCCAGTACTACAAGTAGTGTTAGTGTTATAAGGTGAGTTTTGAAGGTTGTGTTGAATTTGACTTTGAGGTTGAGTTTAAATGGCTAAATTACCATCATTGGCATGTTGAGGAACTTTTTTAGGGCCTTGGTGGAGGTTTGGAGTTGTTTTGCAAAATTGAAGGGTTGAGACCCTTGAGAGTGAGATGATGCTTGGCAGATTGAAGGTGTTTCCAAAAAGAATTCATTATTTTTGAATTGACACTAGTTTGTTGTGAGTTAATATTCAATTTGGCTATGCATCATAGTGGTATCAGAGTAGGGAGTAGATTTTGGTTTGCATTTTGCAGGTTGGAGAAGAGGCAAGGTTGACAAGATGCCTCCAAATAAGAATGATATAGCTAAAGAGATGAAGGAGATGAAGGAAAGGAATGCAAGAGAACTCAGGGAGTTAGAAGAAAGGATCATAGCCCTGGAGACAAAAAAAGAAGAGAAGTGGAAGAGAGTGATTCAGATGAAGAGGAAGAAGATGAATTTGAAGACATGAAAGAACTTAATCCAGAAGACCAAAGGATTGCAAAGTTGTTGAAGGAAGTGAAAGATGACAAACCTAAGGTAAAAGTTGATGTTCCTAAATATGGTAGTATTTTAAATAATGAAGAACTACTTGACTGGATTGCTGCATTAGATAATCATTTTGAATGCGATGAAGTTCCTGAGGAGTAAAGAGTAAGGATTTCAAAGACTAAGTTGCAGGGTCATGCTTTGGTATGCTGGGATTACTTTTAGTCTGAGAGGAGGAAGCAAGGAAAGTCTAAGATCACATCATGGGACAAGATGATATCAAAACTCAAAGGTAAACTCTTACCCAAAGATCATCAAGTTCAAATGTTTAAGAGATTACAAAACTTAAGACAAAGGAAATTGGATATTAAGTCTTATACTGAGGAGTTTTATAAATTGAGTCTAAGGTTTGGTCATCATGAGAATGAAGATGAAAAAATTGATAAGTATATTGGTGGTTTGAGACTTAATATATAGGATGAATTGGTTTTGGCTAACCCTAGGAGTGTAGAGGATTGTTATAAAATGGAAATCAAGGTGGAGGAGAAAATGAAGAGAAGGCAAGACAAAGTAGTTAGAGGCAGAGGTAATACATCAAGAGGAAGAGGATCCATGCCTAATTCAAAGCCAACTAATGACAATCATGAAGAAGCCATGAAAGGTCAGGAGCAATCTGATTTCAGAGGTGGATGGAGAGGTACAAGAGGTAGATTTGGAGGAGATAGGAATTCTAACAATGTGTTTTCAGGTAGATGTTACACTTGTAATGAATTTGGCCATCCATCTTTTAAATGTCCTGAGAAGATTGGTGCTTCATCAAGTGGAAGTAAAGGTGATAAAATGGTTCAACTTGTGCAAGAGGATGAAGTGGAGAGCATTGGTTCATCAAGCCATCCTACAGATCCTAAAGTTGGAGAAGCCTTGATGCTACACAAACAACTCTTGAAGACTTCCAAAGAAATGGAGCCATTGCATTGGAAGAGGCTATTCAAAACCACCTGCAAAAGTAAGGGAAATGTATGTAAGGTAGTGGTTGATTCAAGCTCAACTAAAAATATGGTTTCTTGTGAAATGGTGAATAAACTAAAATTGAAAAGAATCCCTCATGATTTTCCCTACAAGGTATCTTGGTTAAGTGATGGTCAATCATTGTTAGTAAATGAGCAAGCTATTGTAGATTTTCAAATAGGTGAGTATAAGGACAGTGTTCTTTGTGATATTTTGCCAATGGATTGTTGTCGCATACTCCTTGGAAGACCATGGCAGTATGATAGGAGTGCCATCTATGATAGGAAAGCAAATAAGTACACAATTATGAAAGGTGGACAAAGGTTTGTTTTGACTCCTTGGGTAGAAAATGAGAAAGGCAAAGCAAGGGTGATAATGTGTGGGAGTAAGGAGCCTATATGTGTTGTGAAGGAGATCAAATGTTTTGATGTTGTAGAAAAAACTAAAAATTATGATGTACCAGATTGTCCTAGGTCTGAGAACATAGGAAAGGCAGTTGTGGAGGTAAGTAAAGGGTTGAAGAATGAAAGGACAGTAGATTGGCATACTAATATCAAGGTGGGGACCATTGAGTGTCCTATAGGTGAAGGAAAGAATGCAAAGCTAATTAAATATGTAAGTATAGGGACAAATAAGGCTGACAGTATTATGGACAGTGTGAAGGTCCAAGGAGATGACAAGATAATGAAGGAGCATGGTGACAGTGTGTTGGAAATGAAGACAGGGGTAGAAACACAGGCTGCATTGCAGGGCAGAATTCAACAAGGAGTTGAGGCTAAAACAAAGAGAGTTTATGGTGAAGGAAATACTAATCATTGTTTATCTGCAGGTACAGAGCATATGGAGATAGGTAGAAGAACATTGGTAGATCCTAATGGATAGATGAAAGCATATACAAGTGTCAATAAAGCCAAAGAAGCAGGGCAGAATAGACAGGTGGAACAATATGGAGCACAAACTAGTATGGGCTAGTGGCAATGGCCTGTGAATCATTGGAGTTTGCACCAAGCTTGGACTTATTAGTACCATCCACAATTCATGTGGCATGAATTTTTCTTAGGGGGGTTGTATGGTGCAGGGGCACCATATCACCTAGGTATAAATTCCTATGTCTAGTAGGTCAAATGTTTTCTTATATTAAAAGTAGTCAATAAATCTCATTTGTAAGCCTAAAAAGGCAATAATATTAGATTACATGTAATAGAGTCATGAAGGTAAAAGCATAAGGCTTCAAGTTTATGAGTTGCATTAAGCAACATAATTGTAACTCCATTGGTTATATGATTTCAAAAGGTGGTTGTTTGGTAGTTGTGGACGTTGGGGGGATTGAATAGCTTGAAAAAGGCTATAAACTCCTTTGGGAAGCCCAAGAACAGGTTGTTGTTGCTAAGAGAATAAAAAAAGTCTTTGAAGATTTCCTATTTTCTTGTTATTTTCTCTGTGTTTTCAATATTTACTCACTGTTAGTAGGCCGTTTAGGCTTCACATGCCTTATTTACTCATATTAATTTGTAGGAAAATGTTCTAATTTGATTTTGGTGCTTTGACAGGGATTAGTTTAGAATATTAGGCCTGAAAACCACTAATTTCTCCATACCGGGTTGAGCAGACTTAAGGGTTTTTTGGAGTCGTTGTAATGGGTAAAACATCATCTCACCTACTGTAACTCCTTATGGCTTGGTGGGATGATGTGTGTAGGGGTAGAGAATGACTACCAATGAATAGGAGGCATGAAATAAAGTTTTCTTGGCTTGTAGCATGAAAGGCAGGCCTGAAATGTAAGATTTTCCCTATGAAGATGATGGCACAAACCTAATGACTGGAGAAATAACATTTCCCAAAGCCTAATGAGTGTCTTTTAAGCATTAGAGGACCAGAAAAAAGATGTTTGAGCAGTTGGATTGATTGGGAGAGGTCTGGAAGTTGGAGAAACAATAAATGATGCCCCAAAACCCCAAGTTCTTGTGGTTTTAGGAGGATTTTGGCATTTGGGGTCTATATGAGCACATAGGGTCCTAAGACCTGGAAAATCCCCTATTTTGAAACACAATAAAAGATTGTTTTTAGGTGTGGTAACTTGGTGTGAAGATTTAAAGGGGGTCTCTTTGTAAAAATGGCCTAATTGGAGGCCTAAAAGTGTGAAATTTTTGATTTTGAAGCCTTTGATCCAAAAGAGGGATATATGGGTTTTTGATATGTTGAAGGACTCTAAAATGGGTGGTTGATTCCATGTTTTATTCCTCAGGTTTTTTGGAGATATTTGGAGAAAATACTAAAAAACTGGTTTCCCAGTACTACAAGGAGTGCTAGTGTTATAAGGTGAGTTTTGAAGGTTGTGTTGAATCTGACCTTGAGGTTGAGTTTAAATGGCTAAATTTCCATCATTGGCATGTTGAGGAAATTTTTCAGGGCCTTGGTGGAGGTTTGGAGTTTTTTTTCAAAATTGAATGGTTGAGACCCTTGGGAGTGAGATGATGCTTGGTAGATTGAAGGTGTTTCCAAAAAGAATTCATTATTTTTGAATTGACACTAGTTTGTTGTTAGGTAATCTTCACTTTGGCTCTGCATCAATATGCCTCACTGGCTACAGTTTATGCCTTCTTGGCAAAGCATCACTGGCAAATCACTAACCCCACAAATCAACTCCAATACAAAAATATTAAGATACAGAGTACTAATCTATTTACAATGCATACCAGATTATCAATATCCCCCTTTCACATACATGGATAAATATTTTCTTTACAAGTCTCCCCTTCAACAAATACAATGAACAAATTAACAAGAACAATGAACATTAACATTGTGCACACATGTCATTGATTCTTTGCGTGAATCTTCTAATCCCAACAAGCATCAACAAACCTTAAACTAGTGTGTAATATCAAAAGAACTGCAACCTCTCACTACAACCTTCTTTGTATGGATAGATAGATGACACCAAGATATTTTAACAAGAAACATTCCTCTGTTATGACTCTCAACTCAAGACACATTTACATTGGCATATTCAGATCACTGGAACTAAATTCATATTATGTCCTTCATACTTCAATCATTTGCTAAAGTACATTCATCTATGTTGAGCAAAAATTAATTATTCTTTCTCTATGTTTTCAAACTGATAGTATAACTTTAATGCATCTTCTCACAGCATATTCAACATGCTACCAAATCCACACATTACATTCTAGTTAGTAACCTCAGAATGTATCACACTGTTCTATCTACCAACATTTAGTTTGTAAACAGTTGAAAAACTGTTCTTCACTAAGAAACCCGATGACTGCCATATAAACATTGATTAAAGTATTTAACCAAGTATATCCACAGATTTCTCAAAGCCATTATTAAAGAAAAATGTCAACCAACATATCATCGTGTTTTTTATGTTATAGCTGAAGCCATATTCAATCTTTAATTAAGAGAGTAGAAAGAAAATAGCACATAGAAAGCATCTTGAAACCTAAACCCTAAATTAGGGTTTTAGAACACGCCTTTGAACCATGAAGTGAAGAATGCCTTTGAGCCTTTAGAGTTGAAACATGTGTTGGATTCAAACCTTTTCAAACCTTTGTATAAAGTGAATCTCAATGAAGCATAACACTTTTGTATGAATTTCAATATGGAGCTCACAACCTTTACCTTACCTTTGTATCATTCACAACCTTTGGACGAACCACAATCAGCATCAACACATTGCCTTGTAAATGAAGAACCACAATTAATTGGAAACCATTTCCTTGTAGAACAAACCTTAATCAATGTTATAACTCTGTCCTTGAACCACAATAAAAAACCCCAGTTAAAACATCTTTGACATCAATGACAAATCAATGCAATGCCAACATATGTCACCACCATGAACACAAGCCTCTGCATCAACCCCAAAACGAGCCCTTCATGATGATATTTTGGCTCAATTACCCAACTCTACCAATACTAAGGTCAAGGTGCAAGGCCCTGGGGTAGATAAGGGCTTCATTGATATGTTTCATGGGGTCAAAAATGTAGAATTACCCCTATCTAGATGGAAATTGTTCAAATATTGGTATGAAAAGAGAAATTCACTGGTCCCCACATGCCATGTATGGAGACTCAACCTGGGGAAACTGGTTGTCCCCAATGTTTTCCTTGATATTGATTTGTTGAAGGCCATGGCAGAAAATTATGATGACTCTATCAAGGTAGTAAGGACCTCAATGGGTAAGGTTATGATCATTTTGGACAAGGAATCCATTGTCGAGGTTTTCAAACTCAACCCTACTCAAAACAAACCCATTGACCTTGCAGATTTTAAGAAATAATATGAGAAAAACAAGAGCACCTACAGAGCCATCCTTTTCCCAAGATTTAGGGTTAAGGTTCCCCACCACAAGAATGTAAGGATATCTCTCATTGAACATGAACCATTTTAGGTAGATAGTTTTGAAGGGTACTTCTCAAAGACATATCATTAATTGTGTCAAGTCTTAGGGTTTGCACCATTAGAGAAGATTCCCACAACATTCATGTTCATGGAAGAAAATATTTAAAACTTAATGGTAAATGATGAGTTTGATTACGCATCATATTTGTCAAATGTTATTCATAAAGGATTGATGAGTATCATGGGGGGAGAGATAGGAGTAAATTTTTGGTGGTATTGACTCCTTTGCCACATGTTCTTATCCTAGGGAAGGAAGGACTTAGGTCCTGGATTGTAGATTGAAGCTGAGGATGCTAACAATGAGGACCTCCCAGTGCAAATGTGGACACACTTACTAGATAGGCATTTTCAACAATCTAGTTATGTGTCTTTTACCAATATTTTTGTCGTAAAGATCATGTATTACTTGAAGGACCAGGTACTTAGGATACTAACAGAGCTCCATGACTTCTTGAGGCCAGCAGAAAGAAAACTAGAGTTGGGGATCAGTCACAATTGGGGGAATGTTATGGTTCATTCTGACTACACTATATTGAGGGTGTATGGAAGCAATGTATCACCTCACATTTTCCCAAGGTATGTGCCTTTGAGGATTGTATTCTTGGAGGTGATATGACAGTTATCACATTCAAAGGAAGCCTACTTAGCTAATCAAAGGAAGGGCTTATTCTTTCCATACCTCATTGTATTTTTTTATTTTTCTATGAATAAGGATGGTTGGAGGAAGATTGTTGACAAATTCAAGCACTATAGGATGAAGCCATCAAGAGCCAGAAACTTTGATCTAGAGGGATTCATTAATGATTTGAGGATTAAAATCAATAGGTCCAAATTCTATCATGGAATTAATTACATAGAGGATGTTATAAGCAATTATCTGGATGGGAATGAAGTGCAAAATAGAAAAGCTAAATGGACAACTTTCAAAAAAATTGAAGATGCAAAGAAGAAAAGTGATCCCTCATTCAAGGGAGCTTATGTAGATGTGGATGACTTGGTTTTAAGGATTCAAGCTATCTTGCAAAACTTTGATAAGATTGTTGGAGAGGCACCTCAAGCCCAAGAGAAAGACAAGGGGAAAGCTCCTATAATGGAAGAGAGGCCTACATATCAGACTCCAAAAAGACCATATGTATTCACAAGGAGACCAAAGGGAATTGTGCAAAAGAAACAAACAAGAGCCTCCCCTTCTCCTTCAATAGAATCAAGAGCTTTAACACCAGTGCAACAGACACCTCCCTCCCCTACACAAAATGTGATTGAACTAGATTCACCACCAAGGGATTCTTCACCAAAGAGGAGGAGAGTTGAAGAGGCACAATTGGTTGACTATCCTCTAGACCCTGATGATGAAGAAGTTATTGTGATTGGAGATGATATAATGCAATAAATTCCGACTCCTCAGAGATATGATGAACTTCCACCTCCACTAAATAGGGTTACCTAGGCAGTTATAAGAGGAAGGGATAACATAAATGACATAAGAGAAGAGGCCTACACAAATTTCATGGATAATGACACTTTTGTAAGAATTTGTTTGGAGATGTAACATAGATGAATTTGAAAGAAGATTGAATGAGGAGATGAGCAAGTTCCTAGATCAATCAAGAAAAGAAATATATGAGAGGCTTGTAGTTCAGATGAAGGTAGAGCACAAGGGGATGACGCCTGATGAAGGAAGGAAACTAGTAAGAGAAAGTGGCATTCTCTTGTTGCCTAAGTGGGACATAGTGTTAGATATTGCCTTGGACACAATAAAGAAGTATAATGCATAGGTCTTCTCATCTAAAGATGAGGTATTGGCTACACTATCAGGATCAACATTCAGCCCTAAATGGGATACAATGGCTATTTGGGCCCTTGCACCAAATACAAATAAGTCAAATATTGTTGAGCCAGTTGAGGATCTAAGAGGAGGGTCAATCATAAAAATATTTTTAGATACTTTTGTTGTTGAGGTAGAAAAATTGGATGTAAATATTGCTCATTTCAGTAAAGCAACAACTGAGTCCCTACAAGAAGACTATAATCAAGCTCTAAAGAGATATCAAGAGTTATTAAATGAATACAATAAAGATAAGGTAAAGATAAATCAATTGGAGTTGTAGGTGGAAATGTCGCAAACACAATAACCACAAGTTCAATAACGACAACCACATCATCAAACACCTCCACCACCTTCTCCACCACCTCAATCAATGGAAATAGTTATATGGAAGGATAGGTCTATAACACTAGGCACTTCTACTGCACCATCTCCTGGAGCTAATAATGAAAATATGCATATAGTTTCTAGTGTATTGGTACATTTAATGGGGAAGATTCTAAAGAAGGAAAATAATGTGCATAGAAATTATTCTTTGATGGTGGTAGCCATTGATATGTTTGTGAAGGATAACACAAAGGTAATTCCTTTGATGTAGACATGGGTGCCAAGATTGACTCATTAATTGGTATGATTAAAGGATCTGACTATGATCCCAATAAACTAAAACAAATCACTCCAACATACCAAATAGTAAAATATGCAGGTGAATATTAGGGGATGGTAAACCCCATGGAGGATAGAATCAAGGAAATGATTAAGGAATTTGATGACAATAATCTAGGTATTCTACCTGATATTATGGATGCAGATGGAAAAGTCAAATCTTATGAAGATTGGAGAACACAATTGGAGAATATTATAGCTTCATTGGCCTATGTAATATGTGAAAAGGATCCCATTGATATTGAGTTTATTAAAAGTTTCCTGGATAAGATATGGGATACTAACAAGTTTCTTGAAGACTTTGACAAAGAAGTTGATGCAGTTGTAAAGAAATATGGTAAATATAGGAATAAGTTAGATAAATTCCTAGCATTCAACTGGCCTACAAAAGAAGAATATGTTGCATGGGATGCAAAATACAATCATATTCTTAAGTTGTGACTTTTTCAAGTGATGTGGAATCAACCTTTTTGTCCTATATGCACAATCAACACCAACAACAGTCTCCAACAACTCAAAGGGGGAATTTTATCTTCTTATGGACCAGTATTTTTGTCTTATCTGCCAGGACATCTTCCCAGGCTTTCACGAATTGAGGAATGAAAGAAAGAAGAGGTAAAGGAGAGTACAATTGACAAAATCAAGTCTATTTGGAGAAACAATGTACATCAAACAAAGGATAACAACTTTTGTCATTTAGAATATTCTCCACATGATCAGTTGTGCTCATATTTTGTAAAGTAATTTTTTTCAAATGAAAATGTGGCATGTGTCAAATGAGCTTGAAGCTTTTTTTTTCTCCCTTGTTCTTATAAAAGGGAATTCAAGGCCATTTGCATGAGATCTTGGAGAAATTTTGTATTGCAAAGTGTAGAGTAATAAATTTTGAACTTTTCTAGGTTATTGTTTGAGTCTAAATTGTATGTAATTTGCAAGTCTTTGTTTAATAGTACTAGCATCTTCTTTTGAATACAATGGAATAATTCTTGGCCAATTGTCTCCTCATTTACATTTCATGTAGATTATGAATGCAAATTGATCAAAGATCGTTCAATTCATCTTCATTGTCTTTCCTTTAAATGTATGTTTCTGTTACAACTCTTTTTCAAAGAATAGGTTAAATGCTTTAATAGAAATATAGATTTGTATGAATTTAGGCAAGGAGTTATAAGTATAATTGGCTAGGATTTTGAGTGCAATAGTGTAATGTATTATTGTGAAGCTTTGTGATGTTTGGGGAAAATGTTGATTAAATAAACCTCAATTGCATATGTTTTGACTCCATGCTCTGGATAAGGCACCAGTCTCTTGAATTTATGTCTAGATATAGTCTCCATGGTGACACACATATATAAAACATTTACAAACTTTAAATTCAGTTGAGTTATTTGTTAAGTTTGAAATCACTATGTGTTCTCTGGATTTGAATTGTTAAAATGCTTAAAGGATACTACCAGATCCTTTCATTTCCATAATCATCAAGAAAATTTGCTTAGCTTGATCTTTAATTTTTCATATAATCCTCAAGTAAATCTATTGAGAACACATTTGTTGTCTATAGTATTCAAGATAATCGGCACAAGAGATCTTATGAATATTGTCAGGGACCACCCTCCCAAGTTTTGTAGAGGTCAAAGTGAAGAGGGAAAGTTTTATCCAACTTTCTCCTAGTTGTTGGCCAATCCCTCCTAGTTATTGATTATTTGGAAAATTTCATAGATTACTTGTGAGGATTTGGTTGGGAATTGAAAACAACCAACACCATGAAGTAGGAAAGTCGTCTCCTATTGAGATATGGAGTAAAACTCCATCACTATGGGTTGGTCTATTGATTCCATCATGTTCACTGAAAACACAACTCTCTTGTATCCTCATCTTCCCAAGTGTATGCCACACATGGGTATGTGCCTCCATTGGAAATCCCTGAAGCACGAAAGCTACACTCTCTTCCAAGGAGATGTCTACATGATAAAACTTTGACTCGTATCCCTATAAACAACCATTTGAAAACAATAGAGTTAGAGTCTCGCAGGTCCTAGTTCCATCTTTCGAAGATGGAAACACTTCATCCCAAAATGGATAATATGAATCATGAGCCAACCCACACTTATGCATCATCAAGCCATCCATGTGTGGATTGAAAGAGAAGTGATGAGCACTCCTTACTATGCAGACAAGGTGGAATGAGCCTACTTGCACTAATGGTAGACTTGCATAGTCATTAGGAACACACGCCTCATCACTTTCATCACCTGAAATAGGAGGTGGCTCGCATCTCCGATCCTAAAGGGCATATTGGGTAGTTGCTCTGCAAATCCTCTCTACAAACCCAATAGAAAATTCCCTATCTGAAAGAAACTGGAGGTATTTTGATTTCATCCATTCTAGGGAATGCTTGATAGTTCATAGAATAGCTATAGAAGTCCCCACTACTACCCTTGTCTGTCTCTCCTCCAATTGTGCTGACCATAGGAGCTACTCCATAAACTTTTTTGTGTTGTCAAAACGAGTTAAGGTTTGGAAAACCTTATCCTCGATAACCTTAAGTTGTCCCTTGAGTCCCTATTACTCACTAGGCTCATGCCTACCATTAGCCTCGATCAATGAATTACTTGAGCTATTTGCAGATGTAGGAGACATGATCCCACTAGAAGATTCCCTGCAATCCTCATGTACATAAGATGGAACAAGGTGATGATCCAACATGCTAGTCATACAAGACTCTACCTCCTCAACACAAGATTCACTGATATCGATCTCTACCTCGCCAATGTCGAGACTAGTGCTCCTATCACAAGTGGATATATGCACCTCACTACTAGTTGGTTTGTGTGGTGTATGCATCTCTACCTATGTCAAATCTGTACTTTGAGCCCTCAATTGGCTCTCCCCAAAGGTGACCCATGATCACTATGGTGCAAGTTGTGTGAAAACTCAAGAATGTCAGAATCATTCTTGTCCTTAGGCCCATGCTAACCTGAAACCTCCTCATGCTCAACCAACGTTAGGGGTTCTCCCCTCAAACCATGAGTACCCATACCATCCGTAGGTGTCATGACAACCGTAGAAGATGGGAAATCTATTGTGTACGAAGAAGATTGAACCAAGCTCAACTCCTCACAGAGCTCATCAATCTGAATCTCTAATTCTTGAAGGGCCTTCTGAATGCTCTTCAAGGAATCCTCAATGACAATAATCTCATTAGAATGCTTATCCACTTCCCTTTATTTCCCCTTAAGTGCATCATAGTATATCTCACCAAGCATGCTCATAGGTGATCTCTATCTGAGAGGAGCTAAATGTAATTGGTCTTCATCTCCACTAATCCTTCTTTATGTGCATGTGAATATGAAAGGGAAAACTCTCCATAAGGTTCCATGTTGTTGGTTATGTTTTACAATGTAACCAGGTTGATCTTCTAATCTACCTATGGAATTGCCAATTCCAATCAAGGGCAGCTCGAAGGACCTGGACCAACTGACAAGGACTTTAAAAAAGCCTCCTACACTTTAGGCTCTGCAAGGCCTGGGAGGGTGATCCCTTAATGTGTTCACAACCTCTGCACCATTATTATAAATAACATTAACAATAACAGATAATCTCACTTAATAGCTTTACATGATAGGATAATATCAAATAGAATTGGTTGTTCATCGATAATATCAACTATCTAGAGCATGACATAACTAAACACAATCCACAGTATAAGATAGTCATTGATTTGAAATTTGTAGCAAGCTCTAGGAAAAGACAAATAGATACCGAATTATATGGATAATTACAACTTAGATTAGTGCCATATATCCATTGTAGGAGTCAAATTCATAAGCATCTAAGGGTATATGACAGATTTAACACATAACATATGAAATCCTTGACAACATTGTATTGTAATCTCATCAATATGTATTCCAACTCAATACTACTTATCAAATCCTTATACAAAACATATCCGTCTATAATCCCATTCAAGCATTTTAATTAATTCCTTGAATTAAAGCTAAAATAAGGATCATACACACCACAATAGTGAGATGAATGAAACAACCCTTAGTCATCTTATTCAAAATTCAGATATGCATGTACAGTGGAGAGACATGAGTTTGAATTTATCATTTCAACTCGAATGCTAGTACTGTTATACAACATTAAATCCCCATGAATTCAAAACCTATTACAGAATGACTCAAAACCTAAATTGCATTTTTCTCTAAAACCATCAAACTTTACAATTTGCTCTGCAACTTCACCTATACTTGACCCAAAATTATCTAACTTGCTAACCTATACTTTTGGCCTTGAAATCCTTCTTATAGAAAATGAAGGAGAAAACAAGCATCGGGCCTGAAAGTACACATGTCACCAGCCAATTGGAGTACTTGGTGACATTCCAAAAATCGTTACAACAACAATCACCTTGGAGAATATTCTTGTTCATTGTGCCCACTGAGAAAAGTTGATGCAACAACAAAAAAACATAAGAATCCCGCACCATGACCGCCACCGAAGCAAGACTAGAAACCATTGTAACTGCAACATCTGATTTACCACCCGTTAGCAGCTCATTCTTTTTACTCTTCCTTAGTTAAATATTTAGTTACCCATTTCTGGTATTCTTCATCAGTCGGCCAATCAAAATTAATCACCTCATTTACCTTGGTACTATAAGGTGAGTATTTTACCACTACCTGATTTGCATCTCTTTCAAAAGATTTCAAAAATGAGCTGGTACTAATTATTTTATCCATACAACTCACCAACAAATCATAATCTGAGTCATCACAAATTAATTTAATTTGATCATTGATGACCTCACTTGCTTTATTCTGCCATTGCTGGAGTGACCTGACTTTCCCTTGCTCATCAATTATATCAGGTAACAATGCGTTACCCCAATCATTAAAATTCTTCACCAATTCCCTGATCTTCCTATTCAAATCATCTGGTAAGGTCTGAAAACCTTGTAGTGATTTAACTAATACTTGAGTAGGCTTTAATGATTAGGGCCTATTACTTGTATCAAACCTTGAGGCCTTATACATTACATCTAAATCACTGGCCCTAGGGATCCAATTTTCAATCAATGGTATCACTACCTCCTGATCTCTATCAATATTCTTTATTGCATCTAATAATAAAGAATATAAAGAATGTATAGATGGTAATTTATTATCAACCCTCTCATTTAAATGTCTCAAGACAACAATAACAATCTCCCTTTGCTTTGAAAGAGATCTTTCCTCACTTATCTTCAAAGATGCATGTAATTCATCAATTTTGTGCATAAGCTGCTTCTTTGTAGGATCCACAGAGCATTCTATTTCATCAATTTCCTCTAAAGAAGGGGTGAAGGAAGGATTCTGACTGGGAGACCCTGGTGTGGAAACAATTGGAGAAGTAGGAGGCACTGACCCTGATGTGGAAGGTAACATACTAATCACCAGAGCACTTGATGTCTCCCCAATCTATTTATACCTCAACCTTCCCACCTCAATCTACAGCTCAACATTTTTCTGCTGCATCTTGTTGTATTCCTCAATCAAAAGGTTATAATTATCCATTAGGCTCCTCTTTTCGGCCTCCTCCCTTTCAGCAATCTTTTGGGCCAATTTAGCCACATTCACAGTCAAATTAGTGGCCTCAGTGGTTGAGGTCTATGAAGCTCTCTTTATTATTAGCCCTCCTCTTAAATTTGGGTTGATATCATAAACATCTGGCTTTCTCCCTTGTGGGGCCAATGCCCAAATTGCCAAGGTTCATACTCTTCACTGAAAGTAGAGTCTTGTAGTGCTGCCTTGACCTCTTCTTCAGAGTCTTGCAAGGGATGCTTGGACTTCAAAATAACATTAAAGGCTACTACATCTGCAATGTCCCATTCAGACAAAATCATTACACTAGCTTGAGTCACCAATTTTCTACCTTCCTCAGGAGTGATGTTCTTGAATTCTTCCATTAATTCAGCTTTCACTTCCTCATCATTCTCCTGGTCTGACCTGTCAGGCCTTAGTTCTCTTCTCTTCTTACATTTATCTTGATATTCTTCAAATTTCATCCTCCATACCAATTGCAAGAATACAAGAGTCTTTACAAATGCATTGTCATCTAGAAATTCCTTGCATGCCTCTATTCTTGCATCTTGTACACATTTGCCTTTCATATCCAAATCGGATAAAACCAATTCAAGTGGCCTCAGAGGGGAAGGCATACCAACCTGCATGTCATGATTAGTAACAACAATTTCATCCATCAGATCCTCTTGTGGTTGATCAATTCTTTGCCTCTTAGGGCTTGGCTCAGATGGTGGTGATGAGGGACTATCTTCTGGTTATGATTCTAAATCAATAATTTTAATTGCCCCGGGCACTTTGAATTTTGGACCTGGATGTGAAAGAAATTTCATTATTTGTTTCCCCTTTTTGTCCACTTCTTCCTCATCACTGTTGTCATCCCTTGTCCTCCTGTAAATGAGTTGTTTTCCTGTAGGCTGATATGTTGGCCTTGTTTTAATTGGTCTGGCACCTTGTTCTTATACACCCAAACTCAGTTCTAAGTTTATCTTTTTGGTTCTCAAAGTAACCATAATCTCTTTGAAATTTTCCATCAGAAAATCAATTTTCTTGTGGTGTGGACTGAACTCCAACAATGGATCATACTTTGGATCGATTTTGTGCACAATATCTAATAGCTTATCATAAGCTATCCATTTCTCCTTGTTCAACTCCTACCTATTTAGATCAAATTCATTTCTAATTAGATCCTCAAAAAAGTTGAACTCATGCACAAACTTGCCAGCCTTTATTCTTTGTCTAAAAAGGGCAAAGAAACCCTCAGGATCATGTTGCCGCTTTGGGCCACATCTCAAATGGTAATCATCAAAGAATTTCCCAAAATGCACCCAACCTCCTTTCAAAAAGGAAAAATCAGACACCACTGTATAATCTAGAAAAAATGTTCCTTTACCCCTCCTAGTGAGGTTGTCCTCATGGATACAACCTATTTGCCACATAACTTCTGCAAACCCCACTCTTGGTGGCACATTGTATGGCAGTATATGAGGGGCTCCTTGAAAACCATATACTCTTAAAACAGTGTTGACTGGGTATGGGATAATGTCACCCCAGTTATGGCAGACCTTCAGGTTTGGCTTCCTCCCCTTTGGTTTGAGGAAATCATGCAATTCCTTCGGGATCCTGGGTACATTTACCATCAGTCTAGCCCTCAATCTGGAAGCAAATCAATTATCAAATTGCACATAACTGGTGCTTTCCTTATTGCAAGATAAATCTGCAGTCCATAAATGTACTGATAATCTTTCTCCATCAACCGATTGCCTCAATTCCATCTTCTCAGAGAAAAATTCAGCATTCTTGCATAAGAACATATACATCAACATAGAATACCAAAAGAATTGCCTGTCGGTATCATTTTTCTGCAACTTTGACAACCCCTCATGTATCCTCTCAGCCAAGAAAGAAGCAAAGTCATAAGTCACAGAGAAGTTAGGGTGTTGTATTTGCACCCCCATGAACATGTATGCAATGGGCATCACTGTACCAAGGCCGAAACCCAAAATCTGGCATAATGAATAAAAAGTGGCCAAGAAATGATTTGCAAAACAGTTTAATCTGAAAGGTTCTTGGTCACTGAGGCTAATGTGAAATCTTGAACCTCTTGCCCTAGCTAGATGAGGTGGGAGCAACTTAGCTCTGAAAAGAGTCTTCAACTTTGCATATTCCTACTTCATTTCCTCAAGATCAATATGAACCAAATATTCACTTGGTTCACTCAAGTCAAAAACCTGTCGGACCTTATCTTTGTTAATGCTTAACAAGACCCTTCCATCATTATCCTTGATTACTCGTGTGACAGGGTCATATCTTGAGGCCACTGCTCTAAGCAAGTCTATATTAGGGAACACGTTTGGCACCACCAGCTTCCCCAAATCATACATCCAGCTATTTGAAAAGGGGTGAGGCAGATTCCTCTGTCTATACCACAATCTGAACATTTCCAATCCTGTGAGAGGAACCCTAACATCGGCTATGTTGGAGCAATTATTTACTAACCCTTCCTCCAGGATTTTCCCTTGCATCAAAACCAATCCCTTCTTTCTATCATTGGTTGACAAGGGCAATTGATCCAGGAAATCATCATACAGGTTTCTTCTTAAATAGTCAATTTGGCCAGAATGTTGCTTTGGCAGTGCCATCTTGGACAAACTAGGGCCTCTTTATAACTTCACACTTCAAATAGCTAGGACTAACCAGGGATATGAAATTACAGAACAACACACTACAATTTCTCACAATTTAAATAAACTATGGCCCTAACGTTTATCAACAAGCCCTATGATAAGTACAACAAATCTTTTCCCAAATTCAAGTGCATAGTAACTAGGAAACACAAAAATTGACTCATGGCTTTATGCTTGTAGAAATCCCAAATTCTGGCTGTAAAGACATGCAACTTCGCTTTTGGCTCTAAGACTGCTCCACAAAATACTTGAATGCTTTATGATACAAATAAAGTAGGAGAATTGATTTTATTTCGATCAAATCATGCCAGCAAGTGTCTCATCCACCATTAAAGCTCACTCGCGTGCTACACGAACAACTCCAACCATATTGGATGCAAATTTAAATTCTAGCCATTGATCCTTCAGTTAGATCAAATCATCGAACGACCACCTTCAAAACAAGTTGGCATAATCGCCAACATGGCAATAAAGGGTCCACCATACCATACGCTGCCAAAGAAATCCACGTGGCAGTCACCCTCGATATCACAATCAGTAAAGACCTTGCAACTTATGATCACATGATGACAAACAACCGTAGATCTTGAGCATCGGCGATCTTGTTCCTTCAACACAGTCGCCAGCCTTATCATTAACCGGCGAGCAACTTTCCCGTCAAGATTATAACATACCTGTTGATTTAAAACATGTGCATCTTAAGAATACTTTAGTAATCCATCGTCTAATGTATTAAGACCATATTAATTTACCAAGGTGATTTCCTTATTCCCTTGGCAGATGAGACATGTGGCACCCGCCCATGATATCGCGATCAATAAAAACCTTGCAATTTTCGATCACGCGATGGCAGGCAACCGTTGAGATCTGACAATATTAGATCGACGGTCATTCAAACTTATCCCCTTCGGCCTCACTAGATAGGACATGTGGCACCCGTCAGTGATATTGTGATCAACCAAAGCAGTGTGGTGGGGTCATCGCAGGATGGCGGGGAGCGACTGAGATCAAACGACAGTTGATCAACGGTCATGTGAATTTTATCCTTCTGCAAAATAAAACATTTATTAAAAGGACAAGGGGACATCACTAGGCAGACGGTAAACAATGACATAAGTTGTTTTTAAACGATGAAATACAGGGCCAACCAAGACTTAGGAAAATAAAACCCCGCAGATGAAATAAAGTATTTAAACCAAAGGGACCCAGCCTAGACGAAACGATAGGGCATAAGTCATTTTAAAACCCTTCAAAAAGGTAATAGTGAAAAGGATCCCAACCAAGGCGTAAAATAAACACAAGGGTTTTACATGAAAATAAAACTAAAACCCCAACCCAAGGAAAATTTTCAACACCATGAAAGACTAGTAACATAAGGTAGGGTAGGAATCGAACACAAGGAGCCAAAAACTGAAGTTCCATCACATATGTTATCCTAAAGACCTCCAACAACATTTGACCATCATCATGAGTGTGTCATCAAAATGTTTGATGGTAACACTAATCTAGTCTTCACTCACCTTCAATTGTCCTGCCAACTGATTGGACTCTTGAGACCCATCATCCTTATGCAAATTTTCTAATTTAGGATCAAAACCATGCAACACTAAAATTGGGTTTGTTTTTAGGGTTGGTTTCAACACCGATAGTGTCAACATCACCATCTCTCATGCACAATTATGTAGAATAAGTTAAGGAAAAAAGTATGGTCAACAGTAGATCCATCCCAAACAAGATCCACATCATATATAGAAACCATCATTTTCGGATCCCAAATGTTGAAATGATGATCTCTCTATTCAGGAATGGTGTGATCCATAGCCTCCTCATGATTAAATGCCTCTGTGAATGAATCATTTTCTAACTCCCCAACACGGGCATCATAAGAGTCACTCCCCTCCATAGGCTTGGATTGAGGCTCAAACCAAACACCACCTGTAACCTCATCATTGAGTTATCTAATTTGAAGGTTCTATCATACCTATTCACATTGTGCCCATCAATAGGCACCGAACCATGGTGTGTATCATACTGAAAACTGATCTCGTTGCCTACTACAACATCTTTCCCATGATTGAATTCTGCACCTTCAAATGAAGATTTTTCCTTGTATGTGGCTGCAATTGATGACTTATTTTCTAATTTGTCAACCTCCATGCATGTTGATGAATTTTTATCTTCCCCATGATCACCTATAGGCCACAAGTCATATTGAAACAATTCATCTTCCTTGTCCAAACATTTAGGTTTTGCAACCATCCTTAAATATTCCTTTTTCACAGGGTCCTTTATTAGCATGTACATTTCTTGCATCAGCTCAAACGTAGATTCATCTATAGTCATCTTTTACTCTTAATTCTAATAACTGAAACTACTTAATAAGTGTTGGACCTCAACAAGAAATCTAAAAACTCCCCTTTTGATAACCTCTCAGGCTAGCAGAAAAACTGATTCTGATACCACTATAATTCCCACCCCAATACGAATTGGGACTAGCAATTTTGCTGAATATTTTTTAGTTTGACAAGCGATTCAATTTATAAAACATTTTCATGCACTTGTATAAAACTTAGTGAATAGGGATTTGCAATGAAAGGTAATGGCAATAGCATAAAGAGTGCCTCATTCATAACAGTAAAGGGCTTAACTATTGCATCATACTGACTCGGTTCTTCCCACAGTACATTTCTAAGTGCATAATTGATTGCAGATTACACTTTACAAAGCAATAAGGTTTCAGTCTATTAATGGACTGATTTAATCCTTATTTACAATACCATCAGATAACATAAATGCAGCAACGATACATATATTAGAACTTCTAGATTTAAATAGTAGATAAATACCAATTTGGAAGCTTAAAGAACATCGACCCTTCTCCAAAATGCCACGCCCAATAGGTATGAAAGAGCAACAACAAATCTGGAGTAGAGGTTCATGCCCAAGAAACTCCCCCCTTGCTTGGTACAATACAAGATACTGCCCAACACTCTTGCGACCTCTTTATCAACACTCAGTGACAGGAATAAAGGAGGCGTAGGGTATGTTCAATCCTGAAATCTCTCTCTGAATGCTCCACGACTCTTCATCAATATAAATTATGCGCCATGGTATCTTAGACCCCTTCAAACCTTTAATAGGCTCCCTTCAGATTGGCAATGGCAAGCAACTGTCAATGCAAACCTCATGTCCCTTCCAACAGTTGAAAAACTTTAGCACAGGTGGTTAAGGTAGCAGTCAAGACCCATAATATAGTCTGAGACAAAGATAATAATGGCAGCCAGTATAGAAAGAAATAAATTTCCTCTAAAACTCATGCCCCCAAACTGAGAACTCTCATGCCAAATTGGAAATGGAGTTTGCAATAACAACTATCGGCAATATGGCGTCCAAATAGAATATAGATGACAAATACCTCACTCAAAAATATCAATCTGTTTGCTATTATTGCCCAACTAGAATATGTTTCATTCAATGATCAATTAACACCTAGCGATACCCTGACGTATTATTCCAACCCTGGATATTGAAAACTTCCTATATACTACAAATACAAGTATTAAAATAAGATCACCAGGCAATTCTTGATTCTTTCTTATGAATCTTCTAAGCAATCTTCAAAGTGCAATGCACAACCCTTGAAATGAAATTATTTGCAAGCAGGTTGTTTCCTCCCGAGGGTTTTCATCTTCAATGACGCTGAGTATTTCCAGACTCTCTAGTCCTCCTGTAAAACCCTTAAAAAAATATTCTTCTTCAACATGAATGTGTAAAATGAGCTCTCAATGCCCTTTTATATTTCCACGCCCAATTTGCATTTATATTTACATTTCATTTCATTTAATTTGTTTTTGATGTTCATTTAAATATTTTGTCATAAAGTTGAGGGGTCAAAACAATAAAATATTAATACTTTATGCAAACTTCACATAACACCTTTTAACGGCTTATAACACCATTTAATAAAATAATCTATAATAATGAATTTTATTAAAGTTAAGTTGGATTAACTTTAATAATATAAATTAAATCATTTTAACTCCACGATAAATACCTATATCAACTCATGGGAGTAATCCATCAACTTTCTAGATATAGGCATGATTACAAATAGTAAGTATGAATAACACATCCAAGTGACTTACTAAATATAGTAAGTGTGGGTCAAAGTGTCCTAAATGGCCTCTAGAAGACATACCGCAAACAAATTGGGATGCTGAGTTGAAGAGTACTGAAATAAGCACTAAAAGGCTCGTTGAAGAGCCATAAATCACCCTCAAAAGGCCCCCCTAAACACCATGTTAGCCTATGGGGACCAAGTGATAGGCTAACCACTACATCTATCAACTACCTAGGAAAAGGGTACATTACACCCATGAATGTTGGTGTTCTCATAGTTTTCATATATTTTATTGTTTCCCTTATTATTATTTTATTTAGATTTATCATAGAGGTGCTAATCAGATTTAATCACTAAGTTAATTATTATATTACAACTATTAACCCAATTTTCTCAACAATCATGAATCAGGTATACACATTAACTAAATCCCTCTAAGAGGTATGTAAAAACACTAACAATTCTATGAAGGATGAGCATCTAGATAGGCATAAAAATAACTCACTCATGGAATGTGAAGTATTGTCAAAATGAAAATCATCGAGTATGAAAAGATAAGAATCAAAAGTGTGAAAACAACTTATAATCCTTGATATATGCATGGAGGTAATCTTAAGACAACGGCTCATAAGGATTCATGATAAGTGATCTTGCAATAATCCATAGTCAAAGGTTGGGTGGGTAATGATCAAATATATATCAAACAATGAAGACATAAACCCTATATTTGAGAGAATAACAGTGAAACACAATGGTAGATCTAATCCCTAATCAAATATAAAATAATAAATGTAATTAAATGGAAAAAAATGATTAAAACACTAATATAGAAGGATATACCTTAATGACAAAACCCTAGTGGGTGTAGAAATGTTAGGTTCACCAAAAACATAATGATATTAAATACTTCTTAAGTACATATCCTAGGTATATTAATTAATCCACAATGAATAAAAGTTTGACCAAGGATATAACACTAGGATTGGTTACATTATTGAATTAAATGTATGAAATTTAAATAAATAAATAATAGTTCTTAGCTCGAAGTTTAGTAAAGATTTTATTATAATAGATATTGCCAATTGATTCACCAATATGCTAGAAAATTAGGACTATTTAAACAAATTCCTCATAATTGAGAAAATTATTGTCAGTTGCTTTGGTTCACTTTCACAATTTTGAAACTAACCTTTATGTGTGTTGATCTAAGCCTAGTTTATAAATTCAAACTTCATTTATTCAGATTCTTGAAATCTATTCACCTCAATGTCTATAACCTATGTCTAAAGAGGGAGTGGTGTTGATGAATAACATTTAGGAGTTTGTTAGGCTAGGATTGTTCTCTTTTGGTGAAATCCATGTTACTGAATTAATGATATTGAATAAATCTTGAAAATAATAAACAACCATGCAATATGCCTAGAGTGTTGATCTAATATAGATGTAATGCTCGTATGATAATAAAATGTGTAGTGGACCTTTCGAATGATTTCTTGATGATTTTATAGATGTGTAATAATGAATTATAGTTTTCCCTTTATACAACACCATGACATGTAGTTTTAAATATTTTGCACTTTAGTTAGATCATAATGACTAGTTAAAAGAAACAAATTTAATTTTAACTTTGAAAGTTTAGGGGTCACTTTCACGCCACAAATTTTACCTAGATCAATTATACAACTACAAATATGCCCTAAGATAAAGAATGGATGGAATAAGCAATAGGATCGGTCCTTCTAGATGTGTAATGATAGAATTAAGTTAGGATAAGGTTATTTTCCAACTTCCATGCAAAAATATGTCATTTTGTACACTAGTCATTGCATTAACTTGACAAAGGAGTCAAAGGGAGTCCAAAATGAAGGATAAAAGTGATGATATGCATTTTCAACATCAAATTTGTTTATATATAACTAACAAGCATAGGCAAAGACAATTCAAAATGAACTTTTAAAAATTGTATACCATGCCTTTTTCCCTTTTGTTTTTGGCCCATGACAACTAGACCTTGTACTTAATGCATTGACTAGGGTGTAAGACAACCCATTTCACATGGAAGCTAGTAAATAATGTTTTCCATCCCTAAATCTCATAATTGCTCATCCCCATGTTTCATCTCTCTCTATAATTCCATTTTCCTACCTTGAGTCAGATATGGGTGTAGCATTGATCTAGATTAGTTCTACACCATGTATTTGGACCCCATATTTTAAAATTTTTTGTTTGAAATTCAAACCTTTGATACCCTTTTAACTTGATTGATATGGGCTAGCTAAAGTGCAATTTTTCCAATTTCCACACTATAGTGATTTATTTAAAGACTAACCCTGCATTAAAAGAATTACCTAGAAATCTATAGAGCACGTCTAGAATTCTATTTGCAAGTGGATAAATGGACTACATCAACATTGCATCATCTTTGTAAAGGAATATTGTTCCTTCTTGTTCTTTACCTTGGTTCATTATTGTTGAATTGATCCATCTAAGGGTTTAATCAAGGAGAGCTTGACCTTCACATCTTAGTAGATTCTTGAGAGGTGTTATAAACATTGCTAGTCCTTATGTATATTTAAAACATTTACACAGATGTATACAAGTGTCAAACAATAAACATTTGCTAGACTAGGTCCATGGGTTAAAGGTTCAAATTCACATACCAAGTTCATTTCCATACACACGAAGATCACATCCACATGTGTGAAAGTGAACCCAAATAGTATATAATTAAATTTAGTGGTGGACGAAAGTCACCAAAAAGATTCTAAAATTATACCATCTAAATAAATGAATGCATAAGATCCACCCTTATCAAAATCAAAATTAAACACCCTTTCCATATTTATAAACAATAATTATAACATTTATCTAAACTACCAACTCTTTTATTTAAGTTAATCGTTTTGCCGATTGGTTGCATTTTTAATTTTTAACTAAAACATTTGATTGTTTTCAATTTGAATTAGAGGAATAGAACATTATCCTTTGAACACCATACATTAATACCGTGTACAATGGCGAACCACTCGGTCCAGTAAGCAGTATGAACGCTCTCAGTCTACCACGCTGGCAAATTGCTTCTCCCAGTGCACTCAGCCATGGCAAGGTCAACAGAAGCAAGCACAGGCCTAATCTATTTAAAATTAGAGCTGCAACTGCTGGAGTGGATACAGACTTCAAGACTTTAGAAGCTGCCATTATAGCTGTAATTATTTTTATCATCTTTTTGTTTTCATATTTTTGTTTAGTAAATTGGATTGCCAGTTGGGTATTTTTCATTTGCTATATATGAAATCGAGCTGTAGCGAATCACTAGTTTTTTTTGTTTATATTGCAAAACTTAAAGCCTTTAGAGGTGAGCCATAACAAACTACTAACATTTTTGCTTGCAAAAACTGAAATTTCTCAATCAACTTGGTTGATTTTCTAACTTTCATTCGTGAAGATATTTGTACCATTTTTATATTGCTTTTTTCTTTTCAAATCACATTTGAGAATTTCCAAGGGACCTATTTAGTACACTTCATTTCCAGGCATCTGCTTATAGTGAAGGCAGCACTATATAAAGAAATTTTCAATTCACAAGCACGTTTCACTTTTAGCAAACAATTTAAATGAATGTTAAATAAATCTACGAAAGTCAAAACTCAGTGAAACCACGCGTTTAATTTCAGAAGAACGTTGCAATTTGATAAAGAACCTTCAATTGGAAAGCATGATTCACTCTCTATCACATAATTTAATTGAATTTTATATAGATTCACCAAACGACCAAACCTAAACAAACCATGCAGATGATCTCAGAAGAATGTTACAATTTGATACAATGTAAACAAAATGCTCTTAAATATAAAACTCACTAAATTTTAGTATTATCACGTAGTGGTGCCATTTAAGCGGAATTTAGATCTTTCACTCAACAGGCACTGCAAAGAAAATTTCAAAAGTATATGTTATATAATTTTTTTGACATAATAGAAAGGGCTTTTTTGAAGAGAAAATACCAATAATTCTATCCAGAAGAAGCAACACTCAGAATTTTAAAATGCAACAGAAATAAAAATGGCACACCCACATTATACACACGATTTTATTCTAGGAAAACTTAAAAAAAAAACCCTATCCAAACAACACTCACTTATTGTACTAACTCAATCATTCACAATACAATAAGATATTTTATACTCATGTTCAACAATAATCCATGTGCAATATTTATAGACACACCAATACAAAAAAACTGCTAAGAGGTATTACGATACAGCAGGTATAAAACTGTGGACCGAAAAACCACCCATTAAGGCCCCTAATTGTAGAAAGGTATATAGTCTGTAAGACGTGTAAAACATAGTGCTCCTTGGGGATGTGCCCTCTGCCCTTTTTTCGTCCATCCCCTATAGGAGTTGTTTCGGGGACATGGGGACATGTTCCCCTCTTCCCCTTTTTAAGAAAAGAAAACATTCTAGAAGCATCTCCCATTGGTCAGGGGATGTTAGGGGATGGTTAGCCATCCTCGAGATGGCTAGGGTACGTCTAGGAGTCCCTTAACCATCCCGGGGATGGCTAGCTGTCCCCTACAGCCCAACACTATCCCAAACACATTTAAAAAATAAAAAAAAAGGGATGGGCAGGCCCACAAGGACCCCCCAACACCTTTAAAGAATATCTAAACCTAATTGAACTCTCGAAAGAACCAAAAACAAAAAAACCATCTCATTTTAACAATTTCAGAATTGTATGGAAGAGCAACAATGAAAACAGGAGAGAATAATAGTGGAAGGAAGACACTAGGGTATCAAATCCACTACATTTGAGGTAAGTTCATCTAACATTTGTTTGTTCAATTTCTTTTGCATTTTAATTTTCTTTTTTAAAAATTTTACACACATAAGGAGGGCATTTTGATTTTATTTTTTTTCTATTTGAATTTGCAGCTTTGTTTTAAATTCTTAACAAAAACAAATAATGAGCAGCAATGGGAATAGTGAGAGTGAAGAGGTTGAAGTTCAAAGGCAACATAGAAGTAGAGCTAGAAGTCATAGAAGTATGGCTGCCATTGGGGTTTCTTCTTGGAGTGGGAGTGTAGCAAGATCAGGAAGTACAACAAACCTATTTGAATGTCCTTCCAAACTCCTCAAAATCTATGCAAAAGGCTCATTTAATTTCAAGAAACCTCTCTTACAATTTGCATCACAAATAGACAAAGATAAGAACAAATTTTCAAGGGGGAGTAGAGTATGACAATGACATTTGCACAAAAAAGACTATAAGGGCAGCTATACTAGAGTTTATTGTCATCTTTTGTGGATAGGTGATCAAGCGGTAAAAGGTTGTGAAACTAAACTCCAATTGAGAAGGTTGAAGCAACTAGATTGCATATGGAGGGAGAGGCAAGAAAGAAGGGAATTCCATTGGAGAGTATGCAACCTAGTGTGTCATCACCTACAAAATCCGTGCATGTTGGAATTCAAGGGGGAGAGGGCTCTACTTCTACTAAGGGAAAGAAGAGAACTAATGTTGTAGATATGTTTAACATACAACAACAAGATGTGGCTGAGTCTTCTATTGCTAAGTTTTTGTATGCTCATGCCATACCATTTCATGTGGCACATTCACCCTATTTTAAACAAATGTTCAAAGATGTAATAGATCTTGTCCCTCATTTGTTTCACCTGAAGAACATAAGCTATGCACCACCCTTCTTGATAGAGAATATTCTAAGGTGAGTGTGTTGATGGAAGTGATGAGACAAAATTGGATAAGAAATGGATGCTCCATCATCATAGATGGGTGGACAAATATCAAACATTGGCCACTCATTAATATTGGTGTCACAAGTTCAAATGACTCTTATTTTCTTAAAACTATTGATTGTTTAGAGAAGACAAAGGATGCAAACTTTCAATTGCAAATTTCAAAAAATTCCAATGAAGATATTGGAGCCTCTAATGTTGTACAGGTAGTGACCAATTCATCTCGTGTCTATAAGCTAGTTAGCTTGATGGTGGAGGGTGCTTACAAGCACATTTTTTGGACCCCATGTTGTGTTTATGCATTGAACAATACATTGAAATACATTGGGAAGATAAATTGGGTGAAGATAGTGGTATTAGAGGCTAGAGATGTGCAAATGTACATTTGCAACCATCACACTTCACTTTATTTGTTCAACACTTTTTCAAGAAAATAATTCCTCAAGCCCGTGGATACTAGATATGCTAGCTATTTCATTTTGTTAGAGAGGATACTTGAAGTCAGTAGGTTTTACAATTAACGATGGTTGATTTAGAGTGGAGTAGGTGGTCAAAGACAAGCACACCTAAAGGAAGAAGTGTGAAAAAAAATCCTTGATGACGATTGTTAGTCCACAATGAGGTAAGAAAATTGCTGGTTTTATTATTAAATTAAAAAAAAAAACCAAGTTATTAATTTTTCTGACTTGTAAATTACTTTCACTCTTTATAATAGCATTCATTCTATCATTTGAGTCTTAAATTTTTAATCTTTTTTAAGATTTTAATTTTTATAACTTTTTTGCACTTATACATATGTTTGCTCCTTCATTGAGCCTATTGTGTAAGTAATAAGATATGCTGATATAGACTCTCCTATCCTTGGAGTGATTTATGAGGCCTTTGATAGCATGCTTGGTCATATGAAGCGAACAATTTACAGTAGGGATCCTACTTTGAGATTTTATGAGGAGTATCTTAGGTCCATTGTAACGTGATAGTGGAACACTATGAACACCGCACTTCATATGGAAGCCTATGTTCTAAATCCCAAATGGTATGTAGCTAAGCCTAGAAGAGTGCCTCCATCTCATAATGAAGAGGTGAAAGAAGGGCTCATGAAGGCCCTTCGAAAAATGTATACTAAAGAGGAATCTCCTATATTTCATACACAATGGCTTGCATTTGTCAATCTCCATGGTTCAACCTTCATCAAATTAGAGGCGAGGACAGATAGAGCTACATTAGCTCAACCTGACCTTATTGGATGGTGGATGTGGTATGGCAAGGATACACCAAAGTGTTGAACACATGGTGATATTGAGAGGAGAGGGGCGAGCAGAGGGGGGGGGGAGCGGCAAGGTGAATCAGTGTCTAACAATAACAATCCTTTACTTTTCAAAACTCAATCACAATTAGAATCAGTCAAGTAAGATCTAGCAATTAGGAACACAATGAGAACACATGATTTACATGGAAACCCTTTTGGGACAAAACCATGACACAATATTGCATATATATTATAGCTTAACCTTCTTCTTGTAGGCTCCAACCTACTATCAAATTCTTCCAAACTCTATACAAACTGAGCTCCAACTCAGGAAGAGGCTCCAACCTCTACTTGTCAGGCTCCAACCCTCACACACAAACCAATCCAGCAAGAGGCTCCAAGCTCTTTAATTCTCCGATGCTGATATGATGTAACTCCTTCACAAAATTTGATTCAAATATAATCACTCTCTTCCTTTTCAAATCTAATTATTATCATGCACCGATAAATCTCATTTCAAATAAATATATACTTGCTCTTGAAATAAATCAGTTTTATTCTTTATATTCTGCTCCCTCTCTTTACTAAAACTCATAAATTTTCCTTTTATTGCTTCACATCATCATTGGTCTCACTAGCATCCTTTTTCTTTTCACAAAATTCTGATCTATACTTGCTATAGATCTGATTTAAATGCAACTGTGTTATATTGATATATTTTTATTTTCAATATACATTCTTCACAAAGATCTGCTATCCTTACATATCTGAGATAGCTTTCATATTTATCTTTGTGCCAATTCTGCTTTAATTCGTATGGTATTTCATTTTATTGCTTGCTTTTTAAACTCCCAAACCACCATCCACTTATATCTCCTTCATACCTCTTCCAAAGAGAGGCAACTTCCTAAATAGATACATCCTTTCACAATATGTATTACATTTCCTTAATCGCACCACTTTATAAAAATTATATGAATAGAAAGCACTCTATTTAGAGGTCGGTCTTCTTAACTAACTCATATAGTAATCTCCTCCACATATTGTTTGACTTAGATTTTTGTCTTCTATGGAGTGCTGACTTCTCTGTAATATATTTGCTACTCTATTTATTTTATTTAATCGATGCTTATCAAAGATAAATCAGATTGCTGCTTTTCCATTTTTTGTCTTATTTTCCTATTTTGTTTTATCTGGTTTTTGTCTTATATAGATTTCTGCTGTCCTTTATTTCTGTCTTAAACTTTTTGCTATTGTCCTTGATGATTATTAATCCTTTGTAGACTAATCTCTTATCCTTGACATCAATGACAATATATTTCAACAATCTCCCCCTTTGTCATTGATGGCAACCCATCTATGAATATAACTCTTCTTTTTTGTATTGGTCCCCCTAAATGTACAACTCCCCCTTTCTCGGGCACCCCCTTGCACCAACTCTCCCCCTTTGACATCAATGGCAAAGGGTCTTCCGACTATCTCTGAATTTTCTTCTCCATGGAGCTACAAGATAAGGCTATGGATAGCTCCCCCTAAATATATACTTCCCCTTAATGATTGGATGAATATGGGACTACTCCCAACTTTTCCCTTAAGTACTCAAATGTTTCCTTGAAAGTGGCTTTGTAAATATGTCAGCAATTTGTTCCTTTGTGGCAATGTATTCCAACTTAACTTGTTCCTTTGTCACCTACTCTCTCAAAAAGTGATATTTTATGGGAATGCGCTTGGTCCTTGATTTCATCACTGGATTCTTTGAAATGTTAATTGAACATGAATTATCACAGAATATTGTGATGGTATGATCATATTCTACTTTGATATCTTTCAATGTTTGCCTCATCCATAGACCTTGAGTGCAACACTGTAATGTCCCCTTTTTCATGAGCATTGGAGTTTTGAGGAATTAGCCTATTCTTGATCATCGTAGGCTAATGAGACTTGATAAGAGGGTCGTTTGGCAGATACCCAGTTGATTGGTTGGCTCATTTTGTGATTTCATGAAGGTTTTCCTATTCATCATGGATATTTCTATTTTTGGAAACCTTAATTTTATATTATAATGTTAACTTTGTGGCCTTTGGCCAAGTTTTTGGTATGGTTCGATTGGAGAAATTGTTGGAGACATTTTGGTGATCAAGTCTTCATCTTTTGGCTATACTAGGGATCGACTTGCAGCATTCTTCATTCCCAGAATTTCTGATATAATATTTTCAGTCATACAAGTCTGCATATAGAGCCACGATTTTGCATATGTCATCTCAATAAGACATCGATTCTTCAAAGGTGTGGAAGTGCTGCATTCTAGGGTGAAAGTCAATGAGTTTACAAGCTTTGTGAAGGAGTTTCAAGGTGCCATTTATTTATTACAGAATTCTGATCAATTTCCAGCAGGGGCAGCCAAGCCAAAAGGGATGATTGCATGAAGAAGGCACAAATAAAATTCAAGTAAATTCTAGAAGCATCATTATTGTTCAAGAAAGTTAGGCGCTGGCCTTTGGAAGCAAAATCATTGAGCTTTGAAGTGTATCGAATTATCTTATTATGGCAGCCATCGAACTCCAGGTTTCATATCAGACATAGTAACTCATGTTTGGCATTGTAAAGTTAGTCATTCTTGCATTGTTATTTCAGTCATCTATAATTGCTTCGAATTGCAATTAGTTGCTGTTGTAGGAGTTCATTATAGTCAGATTTGGAAATGTTGCATCTTCATTTGTAAGCCAAGAATATGTTGCAGCTATAGGTGAGAGTTATACCAGCATTTCATAAATTAGAGAAGCAATTGTATTTGCCAAGAGTCTTGGCTTATTGATGAGCATTGTATTAGATATTTCATTGCAATTGAGGAGATATAAGTTGCTGGGTATTTATAGTGTCAATTGAGCAATTCTATATCATTTGTATTCAGCGTATTAGTTTGCATGCCAATTGTTTGACAAAATGTCAATTGGCTGTAGATGAATAATTTGCATATAGAAATCATATAATTGCATTGTAAATGATAAATGGAAGTCATATATGCATCTAGGTGATTGTTTAGACATTGAAGTGTTGAATTGCAAGCATTTGGAGTCTTCTATTATCATTTCTCAAGCCTACAATCAGACTGAAATTTTGTACCAGCAAGATCAGAATTTGTATGTGAATTGTTTGACAATATTCCTTGAGGCTTCTATCAGCATTTTGAGGTCAAATTAGGCAAGGGATATCACAAACACGATGGTACTGCAATATATTCTGCCTCTGCAGTAGATAGGGAAATTGATGCTTGCTTCTTGCTCATCCATGATACAAGGTTGTTATCAAGAAAGAAGGCTCCTTCGCTTGTACCCTTCCTATCATCAACACTGCCTGCCCAATCTGCATTTGTGTATGCTACTAGAGTAAAGTCATTTCCACTTGGATACCATACACCAAACTCCAATGTTCCCTTCAAGTATTTGAGTATCTGTTTCACTGCTTGAACATGTGTTTCCTTTGGTGCAGCTTGAAATCTTGCTACCATACCAATTTCTTTAATAATATCCGGCCTTGAGGCTATCAAGTATAAAAGACTTCCAATCATCGATCTATAAAGAATTTGGTTTGCTTTAGGTGATTCATCATCTTTACTTAACTTACATCTTGTTACCATGGGGGTACTCATAGGATTACAATCTTCCATTCTAAATTTTTCAACACCTCCTTTGCATACTTGGTTTGTGAAATAAATATTTCCTTCTTTGATTGTGATATTTGTAAACCAAGAAAGAAAGATAATTCACCTAGCATGAACATCTCAAATCCCTTTTGCATCTCCATTGCAAATCCTTGACACATGTTTTGATTGTTTCCTCCAAAAATGATGTCATCCACATAAACCACCACAATCAATTGAGCATTGCCTATGGTCTTAATATATAGGTTTCTATCCGCAACTCCCTTCTTGAACTCTTGTTGTTGTAGATGTTTGTCAAGTCTAACATATCATGTTCTAGGTGCTTGTTTCAACCAAAGATGGAAGACTTGGCTCGGCAAAAAACTCGCCAAGCCCAAAATTGGAGAGTCAACGAAAACTCGGAGAAAACTCTGCAAAAATTTGGGAACTTAAAAAATTGCTTAAATTTCATTAGAAACATATTTTTTTGAAAAATTCAATGACAAGATGAATCCAATGAGTCCATAAATGAGTACAAAAGTGTTTTCTATTAATTTTGATTGACTTTAATGCAAATTAGTTACAAAATCGCATTCTCATGTGGAATCCCGATGGCTAAAAGCTTGAAAGTCTGATACATGAAAACAGTAAAACTAGAAGTAAATACTAAACAGTAAGTAAATACAACATTTTAGACTTTCCTCTTCCCTAGTCTAGCAACAGCTAGGGAAGGGGTGGGTCCTCTAGTCTTGCCACATGTGCGTGGTGGCAGTGGCTGTGTTACTGCCGCTGGCTCCTTGGTTGGCATGGAAGGTTGTGGCTTAGGCTCAACCACCATCCTGGAAGTATCTGGCTCTGGCAATGACTCATCCACATCCTCATGAATGTCCTCCAACCCTACATCTCCTGATGCAACCATACCCTCCATTGCCCGTCTCTTGAAGTCAAGGATTTTGTCTGTGGTAAACAATGGAGGCTGCTCATCTCGCTCTGTCCAATCACTATAAGGATCTATCTCATCTAAATCAATAGGATCCAGTGATTTTTCTTCTACTCTCTTTGTGCGCAACCAAAGGTTGTATTGCACAAAGACAAGGTCATTTAGGCGCTTTTGTGCTAACTTGTTCCTCTTCTTCGTGTGAATGGCCTCGAACAAGCTCCAATTGTGCTCACAACTAGATGCACTACAAGGTTGACATAGTATGCGGAGGGAAATTCTTTGTAGATGTGGGGAATTTCCACCCCAAATTTTCCACCAAACCTTTGCAAAAAAAAAATATTGAAGAGTTAGAAAACAAAGTCAAAGACTCAAAACACATTTTATCAAATTATAAGATGCATGTGAAATAAAATTAGAAGTGAAAGACTCCCAATTTTATACCTGGTGGTTGAGTGGTTCTTCCTCTAATAACTAGCTCCGAAGAAAAGAGATTACCCCCTGCTTCCTTGTAGATATCCAACTCGCTGACAATGAGGTCTCTCACCGCAACCTTGGATTCCATCCTCTGAATGCATGTTGTGAGCCCCTCCATAACTTCTCCATTAGGATCGGAGAAGCGAAAATTAGGGTTGAGGAAGTACCCTGCTGCATGGATGGGTTGATGGAGTTGATTGTTCTACCTCCTATCAACAATCTCCCAAATGGGATCAAATTTGAGGTTGTCCCCCATGCAATAAATTTTGATAGCCTCATTGCCCCTATCCATGGCCTCATAAATATATCCCATTGGGCTTTGATCCCCATCTACCAAGCGGAGGACTCTAACCAAGGGCTCTAACCCCTAGATTAAAAATACAAAAAGATCAAAGTTAGAAATTTATAATGAAATGTGATGAGCCCAACTGGCTCCTCTTCAAACCCCTGTTGTTTTGATTATCTTTTTGTGTTCTTTTTAGTTTTTTAAGAAATTTTCTAGAGAGAAATAGAAGGGGCGCAGCATATAATTGCTCATAGAACTCACATCTGAGCTAGAATTGACAAAATGAAATTGCAAAAGGTATTAAATAACCATAACAATGAGATTGCATGTTTCAGACATACCCGAAATGCTCCAGATTATTTTATTAAGAAAAATTTCTAGTTTTCCAGCCAAAAATGAAGGAAATTGACAAATCCAAGCGTAGGAGACAATGGAATGATTTCTCCCGCTTGAAAACTGGGGCAAAAGAACTGTAGAGGCTAGGCGGCAATGAAGAAGCTGAGAAACTCCTAGAAAGGAAGGCGTTTCTCCTCAAAACTCCAAACGCCCTTGAGAAAAGAGCCACGCACTTCAATAAGGAAGCCACATCCTCAGCACAGAAAGTACGGCCATGAAGGTGGAGTGTCTGCCAGATGAAGAAGGATGCCAACTCTCAAACCCTCCTGTATCTTATTGAAATCTACTGAATACTGCACCAAAATTCCTGATTAAGCACTGTAGAAACTTCTGAATTGAAGCCCCTGCTGTTGCAATCATTCAACTGATCTTTCCTAGTCTCACAATCACAGATTCAATGAAGAATTGACGCTCTCCAATGAAGGTTTTTCCTGAAACCCTTGTCCTCAGACAAAAATCCATAGAGAAGAATAAATTAAGCAAAGTCAAATGATCAAAGATGAGTTTGATTTGCAATTTCTCCCTTTTATGCAAAAAGGCACAAACTTCTTGAAGAGCAACGCACTTTTGGTCATTTAAATACATTAAAATGTATTTAATTACCTTTTCAATAGTTATAAATTAAATCTTTGAAGTGGGCACACCTTTTGAGTCACTTAAGTGATTTAATTTATCACTTTATAAACCTTAAGTCACTTTTAGATTTATTTAAGTGATTTTTTTAATCTTTTTATAAAGTCAATTTGACTTTATAATACTCCATTTAAGTTAAATAATTAACTTAACCACTTAAATAATCATAACTCTCTCCAAACTCAGTATTTTTCTGTGTCGTCAGAAGCTGGAGAACACTGTGCTATAGATGCCTGCACTGAATCCGCTACTGGAATGGAGTGGGAACGCCGATCACCCACCGAACGGCCACTGAATCCCTAACCAAGAATTGTCAGCCTACGAGAGTCTGAGTAATAGGCTAACCATCATCAACCAAGATCATGCTGAAAAAGGGGACATTACAGTCCGCCCTCCTGGAAATTGCTTGTCTGCAAGCAATCTCAACAACAAGGAATCAACCACTCCACTAGGATCCCAAGGATAGAGCCGTGAAGTGTCCCTATTGTCATCAACTGTCTCCTGTAACTCCTATATCTGAACAACTGAATCATCATGCTATACCCTGTCAGTTTCAACACCATCTGATACAGGAGAGAGAAACTCACAAGGAAGCAAGTCAAACTGCTGACAACACCTGCTCCCCAAATCTGAACGAGATATGTTATCATCCAACATGTCTAATACATGCATACTAGAATTGTGAATCCTAAGCAGATCATGTACATGATAACTGAAAGTGAAACTGTGTAGACTCCTGACCATGTACACACTGTGAACCTCTTCAACAAGCTCTGTCTGAAATCTCAATGCACTGATGGAATCTCTGATGCTATGATCAAAGCTCACCCGTAAATTAGGGTCAAGAGTGGAATGCGCTAAGATTGCAAGAAAGTTCGCACATACAACTCCAAGGTTCCGAAATACTTAGAATACCCTTAGTTGGTTGGTTGTGAATTGCTGCTTTCACGAGGGGACTTACACAATTGTTCATAATACTTGCAGTTAACAGTAGATGGATGATTGGAAGGGATTTGTATAA
Source organism: Sequoia sempervirens (assembly GCA_007258455.2). Lineage (NCBI taxonomy): Eukaryota > Viridiplantae > Streptophyta > Pinopsida > Cupressales > Cupressaceae > Sequoia > Sequoia sempervirens. Next base: position 140,589 of record VDFB02324436.1, on the reverse strand, counting down.
TGCGAATGATTTAACAATAAGTACGCTTTCCTAAAACTAACCAAAGATGAACAGAATTGAAATGAGTGTAAGGGTAAGAAAGTTCTAGATCCTACTCTAAGGTGGGACGTGGGATCTGTTGTGACCTTTTCACACATCGCCCCATTCAGATGGGGACCCCCTAATTTTTTGCTCCATTCTGGTCTTTTGGCTTGGGTTTTCTTCTCTCTCTCTCGCTCTGTCTCTTTTCTGATGTCCGCCTTTCGGGGGTTGCTCCCGTCAGTGAGTTTAAATGTGAAACTGACCAAGTCTAAAATTAGGGTTTCATCGTTTCTGGTCAGTCCGAGGTCAAGTAAAGTGAGTAAATTGAAAATTGAACTTAATGTTGTTGTCAGTATGCTTCCAGCAGGCTTTCAGCGGATTTTCAGATAATTCAGAGATACTTACTATTTTTAGTAAGTGCACAATTCAGGGCAATTTGTCAGCTATTTTGAGATTCCGACAATCACACAGTACTCAGAGCACATCAGACTGTTCGTGTAAAAAATTTGAGCAAAAACAGACAACTTACTATTTTAGCGGTCGGGGAATTTCGGGGTGGATGCGAGTTTTCTTTGCATGTTGGCATATTCCTTCGGGTTTTTCGAGACCTTCGCATGATATAACATGCAAGTCGAGGCGACAACTTTCAATTTAGTCTTAGAGGCTATTTTTAGGGTTTGCATGTCGGATTTCTTTGCATGTCGGATGATTCCGATGGGTTTCGAGAGCTTCCGATGGTGTGCATGCAAACGAGGATTCCTTTCGAGGAATTTGCTATTTTTAGCAGGTGTGTCCCGGTAGCTTCCTGATTCACGCGATGTCGTAGTGCAGCGGCGAAGCGAGTTCATTTGATGTGCATGCGGCGCAAATTAGGGTTTCCAACGGAGCCTAAAATAGGCATAAAAAGTCAAAATTTTCGAAAACCGGTGTAAACCACCGCGATCAGCGTCCTTCAGGCTATCTGCTAGTGAAATTTCAAGTCAAACGGAGCACTTACTATTTATAGTAAGTCAATTTGGAAACTGGCTAAAAATAGTAAATCAGGCGCATGCGTCAGTGTCGACAGTAAGGTCACGTGGTGAGGAGTGCCTCATTCAAATTTCAAGTTGATCGGAGCAGTGGAGCTATCAAAAACATGAGGTTACTATTTTTAGTAAACCACCTTCAGAAACATGCTAAAAATAGCAGGGTGACTAAAAACGGCAGTGTCCACAGGGCAACAAGGTTATAAGGATGCAGTGTGCAAAATTTCAAGTCATTCCGGGCTTCAGAGATACAAAATTCAAAGGACTTACTATAAATAGCAGGGCATGAAGGCTGGCAAAAACGAAGAAAAAATTCTAAGTCTGGAACTTCATCCAGTATACATGGCAAAATGCGCCAGCTAGTGAGGAAGCATGAAAATTTTCTAAAAATGTTGAAGCTCGTCCTTCACACAAGGCAAAATGCGCCCAAACTGGAGGAAGTCAAACGAAGTCAACACCATTTATCCTTCTGCCTAGCTCAAATGCGCCCTAGGTGAGTGAGGAAGCTCAAGAAAAATGCTAAGTATGAAGTTCATCCTGCTCACAAGGCAAAATGCGCCCAAACTGGAGAAAGTCAAAGAGAAGTCAATGAGTTTTATCCTGCAGGCAGGCCAAAATGCGCCCAAGAGAAACTCAAGAAGATTGAAATTTTTTCTAAGTATAAGAAATCCGCCTCACCCCTCCAAATGCGCCCAACTTGCAAAGTTCATCCAACAGGCCTAGCAAAATGCGCCCAAGGCAAGGAAGGTCAAAGCAAAGTCAAACATTTTCATCCTCCTCAAGGGGCAAACTGCGCCCAAATGCATGCATGTGAGGACAAAAATTGGAAGGTGAAGAGTCACTCTTGAGGCGTTGTCATGAGTTTATCCACCAGCTACATCAAAATGCACCCAAAGGAAGAGAAAGTCAACAAGTCAACACATTTTATCCTTCTCATGCATCAAAATGCGCTCAAGGTAAAAGCTAGTCAACAAGTCAAAGGAGTTCGTCCTCCTCAAGGGGTGAAATGTGCCCAAACTAGTGCATGTCAAGACAAAAAGGTGAAGTTGAAAGGTCATCCAGTGGATATGCTCAAATGCGCCCAAGTTTGGATGGTAAAAGATGAATAAAAGTGGTAAATAAGGTGAAATATGCTCCAAGGCGTGGTGAACACAGGGTAAATGCTAGGCGCGCCAAGGGTGGAGAGTGTTGAAGATGCTTCCCTAGGCGTGGTTTTATTTTTCCTCCATCAAATGCTATATGCGCCAAGAGGGAGATGGGAGTTATAAGGTGTTAGAAATATTTCAAGGTGTGAGTAAAAATGCCAAGGCGTAATTTTCTTCAAGTGTGATAAACGCCTAAGATGTGGAGTTATGAAAGAAAATAAAATATCTTGAAGGTGTTGGAATATTTCCTAAGTGATATGGGGGTGAAGTGAAGATAAAATGTGCAAGGCGCCTCCGAGAATAAAATTTTTCTAAATGAAGTTGATAAAAAATTCTCCTCCACTGGCAAACAAATAGAATTTTCTAAGGGAAATTTTTTTTCAAGAGTGCAAGAGATGATTAAAATATTTCTAAGGCAAAATTATTTTTTCTTAGAAAATACGCCTATTGCTCAAGGTGATGAAATTTCTCAGAGCACGAGCAAAGTTTTCTCAGCAGTGGAGTCAGGGGTGAATGATAATGCAAAGATGAATTCAAGTTCTTCAGTTTGGAGCAACACAGGATGATCACAGGCGAAGAATGAATTTAAAATGGTGAAAATAATATTTTCTAACGTTCAAAATTCAAAAAATTAAATGAACCCGTTCGTTGAGTACCCATGGATTCGAGGCGTTCTGAAGAAAATTTGCTTCTGGGTACTGGACGTTCGTGATGATAGATGGATTTATAAGTCTTCCAGGCTACGCCGATAATTTTTTAGTGAAGAATTTAATCAGTGCTCAAATTGTGAATTTTCCTAAGGGAGAATTTAAAATTTTCTAAGGCAAAGATGAATAAAATGACTTTAAAAGTGAATTTCTTCGAATGATGAGTTCCAGATGAGTTGCCTAGATAATTTTGTTTGAATTCTTCAAGGATGAATTTTCCAAAGCAGAGGAGAAGTTAAATTCAAATTCAAGTGACAAAGCTCCGGCTGGTGAGTTAAAAGGAGGAATTTAAATTAAATTTTTCGAAAACAAATTCAAAGATGCCAGTCAAAGTCAAGTTTCTAGAAGAATAAGATTCCCGACGAATGGAGACAAGTGTCAGAAACACCAGAGAGGGAAAACTCGAATTCTTGAAGTGGAGTAGTGGAGTTTAATTGCACTGGCTAAAATTAACTTCTTCTAGAATTCGATTTTGAGCTATAAAATGGAGAGATTTCTCACTTGTTTTCACAGCTAAAAATTCGATTTGCTCTGAGTGAAGCATTGCAGTAAAGTGTTGCAGTAAGTTGTTGCTTGAAGAGTTCAAAGTTTGAAGTTGCTGGAGCTGCTAAAGGGGACACCTTGAGTTGCTGAGAAGCACAATTGCTGAAGTTAAGGAAGGCGCACTTGCTGATTGTTAAAGTCTAATTTGTTGCTGAAGTTGCCAAGGCTAAGAGGTACGACTTTGCTGGTATGGGTGGCTGAAGTTTCATTTGTTGCTGAGAGTTGAGGTTGCCAGTGATAAGGACGCCTTGAGCTTGCTGAGAGATTAAAGGGTGCTAAGTTGTGAAGTGTGCACTTGCTGGTGCAAAGTACAAGCTTATTAAAGTTGCTGATTGACATTGGTTAAAAGTGCTGAAGACTGAAGTCTACTTAGAAATCTGTTCTAAGTGTTGAAGCTCGAATTTATCATAAAAGAAGCTGAGGTTCGCAAATTGGAAATCGACTGCAGCCCCCACACAATGTCATATCTTATTTTTTTAAAATTGCTGATGAATGTTATTGTTTGCAGATGGCTGAGGCAAGGACGAATGGAAAGGACAATGGCGCCTCCAGACAAGCTGTGATCAAGAAGCTGAGCAAAACGTTCATGCTAGAGTCGAAATTCATTTCAAAATTGGGCAAGTTGACAGACACTAACCTGGGCTCCGTCAACCTGGAGACCTTCAAGAACAGAATGTTTGGAATTGGAAGTCATCGGCCTTCAACTACTTCACACAATATTGTTCGAAGCGGACTGTATGCAGCTGCTGGTTTTCCGCCATCCATTCAATGCTCAGAGCTGATAATGGAGTGTGCTAATTACTACGAGAAGGAACACCGGTCGATCATGTCACCAGATGGCCAAGTGCTTGCCAATCTTACTCCGGCAGCCATTGGTGAAGCTTTCGAGATCCCGGTGCACAGAAATATGATCTACAAGTCCAGAGAACGAGCTGAGCGTATGTATGCTTCTGCTTTTGAGCGATGCATGGATACAATTAACATCCACTGGATGAGCACTCCTAAGCCTTCTCGAACGAAGTTGCCCAAGCAGATCATAGCGGAGGATTTGAAGCAAGAGTACTGTGACCTCATTATGATGCTGAGTCGGGTTGGAGGCTGTGCACAGTCATTTATTTTTGAGCCTTGGATGTTTTATTACATCAACCTGGTGCTGGAAGGGAAAGATTATGTTAATTGGGCCGAGATGATAAGTGATAATCTACATGAGCAGCTCCTAAGCTTGAGGAGAACGAAGACATTTTACATGAGTTCCTATATCATTTATATGTTGGCACGGATGACGAAGTACAGGGGGATCTGTTATAAGGAACCTATTGGTTGTGGCTCCCACCAGTTTAAAATATATGATGCCTGTCCACAGTTGCATCTAGCAAGCACAACCCACTACACGCGTGTCAACGATGCCTTCACCATGTATATCACGAGGCTGCTTCAGGAGCGGTTACATCACAGAATCTCGAGGGAAGCCCAAGAGCTGATTGAGAGGTATGGGTGTTGGTTCATACAGTTTCCGAGATTTTCTTACGTTAGGCTGCAAGGTTTCTCATCATACCCATATAGGCTGCCTAAGTACCCGACAAATAGAATATTGATGCTAGAGATATCAAGGCAACTGCTTTCCTTTGACAAGATTCAGAAGAAAAAGAAAAAGGGAGGGATAGAATTTCCAATTGTAATGGGCAACTCGGATGAGGTGTGTCCTTCGATACAGGCAGCTAGAGAGGCTGAAAGTGAACTTCAATTTTATCATTTCTCATATCATACAAGTCGACAACACTATGACCCGCATCATAACATCAAGTGGGTGTTGTCAGAAGAATTCAAACATAAGGCCACCGTAGAGGATTATTGGGCTGATGCGGCTGATGAGATTGAAGTAAGGAAAAGAATGTTTTCCCGGTTGCCTATTACCTTGATCAGGGAGTGCGAAGTGGTACCGGTTCCAGACCAGGTCAATGAGGATATGGATGTTGTGCATCCGGATTATGCAGCTGTTCGAGGTACTCCACTTCCACCTCCAGATTGGTCAGAGCCCGAAGTTGCAGATTTAGATACTCTCTCTATCCCAATCATGACATTTACCAGAGCATGGGTTGATAGACGGGTGAACAGGCTAAAGAGTAGGTCAATTGCCTTGACTTACAATATGATGGGAGATCACAGGACGCCCACCACTGGCAGGGAAAAACAGATTACAAGAGGTCCAGAGTCCAGGAAGAAGGAAATAGTTCGATAGGAGCCCACTCAGCCAGAGCCTCCACGAGTTACAGTTGCGACACCATTGGAGACACGTTCTCCAAGTATACAGGGGGTCTCTTTATTTGCTGATCAGAGGATTGCATTGAATCAGGTGCAGGCAGTACAGGATGATATTCAGCCTCCACGGAGGGAGTCGGTTGGCCAGAGCGTCAATGCACCTGTTAGGGTTGATCAGCAGGATGATGAGGGGACTATTACTGACCCTCAGTTTCAGCAGGAGTAAGATGTGGCCATGAACGATGATGATGATATAGTGTCAGATGATACTCAGCCACTTGAGGACGATGAGCCTTGCCAGAATGATGAAGAAGTTGAACAAGTTAGAGAAGTAGAGGCACAGGAGCAGCAGCCCTTTGACATACAGTATGAGGTGCCCGATTGGCTTAAAGATAGAATGAGGAGAAGCCCTAGTGAGGAAATTGATCCAGCAGTTGAGATGGAGGAGTTCTTGAATAGGATCAGTGCACCTCCACCGAAGAAGAAAGCATGAAAATTTTCAAAGATCTCCACAGATGAAGATGGTTCTCGTACCCTTCATGTAGCTGTGCCACGAGTTGAGTGTGACCGGAATGAAGCAGTTCCTGAAAATTATGTGGTCACGACTTTGGATTTGGGATGCCCCACTGGTGCTCAGATTGTTGAGGAGTGTGATAACTCCTTCCTTGCCCTCAAGGATAGATTGTTCAAGAAAGAAGGGAAGTATAAGAAGTTGAAAAGAGAACACAAAGCTTTAATAGGATATGTTCAGCAGTTGTCTCATTCTCGAGGGCAAGATGTTCCAGTGATAGAGCCTTCGGCAGATGTACCTAGAGAGTCGATCAGCGGCTTGATGGAGTTAGGAAAAATGGCACAGGAGGTAGATAAGTGGGTCACAGGAGTTCGTGCCGAGACTGAGAAATTTATGGAGGACCTTGCTTTTGCCTTTCAGCAAGCCTCTAGTATTTTGACACGGATGGATGCAGTGGATCATGCTTGGGGCGATGCCTCTATCTATCAGAGTAAGGTGATCCAGCGTCTTGAGGTATTGAGGCATGTGCCATTGCGAGTGCTGATTGATGGAGGTGTCATTCAGGAGAATGACCGATATGATTTCTCTCGGTGGTATTCTTCGGCGATCACAGGGCGTGGCTTCTTCGATGCGGCACAAGCGGATTCAGCTGGAGTACACAAGGCTATGGCCAACATTATAGATGGAGTTCAGAATACCTTTGAGGCTATATTTGCTAGGCGGCTGAATCCAGATGAAGTTAATCTTGATAATTTGAGGGGTTTGCTGGTGCCTTTCTTTGCAGATGTTAAGACCTTTGTACAAGATGATTTCGAGAATACTTCTACTTTCTCCACTTTGATCCAGAACACGCAGGACTCCTTAGCTGCTTGGAGAAAATCTTGTACAAGGCATGAGCATTCAGTCACAGTATTAGAGTTTCAGTTAGACTGTGTTCCACCCATTTCGGTTCAGGAAGTTGAGGCTGTACTTGGCAGATTTGTTGAGTTGGCAGTCAGAGAGAGGGCAAATGGGAATGCACTACTGGACGAGGATCTTCTAGAAGACTGAATGTGGACATTTATTACATTTACTATTTATGGGAGTGAGTGGGAATCTTTGATTCATTTAATGTACCACTCCCTATTTTGGCAGTTTTTAGTGTTAGGGCTGAGGTGGCATGATTCTGGCCACTCTATTAATTGTAACCCTAGCCGTCTTTTGGGACTTGGCTAGCTATAAAAGGGGGAGTCCCCCTCATTTGTATCTTATTAGGACATTAGATCAGGCATTAGCATTAGAGCTAGAGATTGGAGAGATTGCATAGTAGAGCATAGTAGTCATTTTGCTTAGTGTGGAGAAGAAAGAAAGTTTTCCCTTTGAGAACTTTTGGGAGATTGTTGTGTAACACTTTTCATGATAATAGATCTTTTCATTGATGGTGGAATTCGTCTTGTCATGAATAGCTAGCAAGGGCTCTTCTTCCTTTCGTATCCAAATAGCTTAATTTCATGCAAGTAGTTTACGTTGATGTGTGGTATTTTTGTTGAGGTAGCTTCACTTTATTCCATACCACTAGCGGCTTGTTGATGATAAGTTTGCCTTGCGTGGTCAACTGGAGATTATCTTGAATCTAACTTCGGTGGTGGTTTATATACTTATATGCGTCGTTGTGATGGTGTATGTATGCTAAATCATAATTTGAACATCTTTTGTTGCCCCTTTGAAGATTGCACCGATTTTACTGAAGCTGTCCGACATGAGGCTAGGTGAAATCTGGTTGAAGTCTGCCGGAACGGAGTCCCACATATCTTGCATTTAGAATAGAGCATAAGTTTCTTAGGCCCTATACCCTTTTACTTTCCGTACATTTCTGATTAGTTTTAGGAAAATAAGCTATATTGCCAAATCATACGCGCAAGAACCCCTTCAAATTATATATCCGCTGCTAACTGTGAGAAGTCTGAACAATTGGGTAAGTCCCCTCGTAAGAACACAGCATATACACATCAACCAAACTGAGCCTATTCGCATTTAAGGAACCTTGGAGTTGAAAACATGATCTTACTCGCAATCTTAGCATGTTGAATACTTTGATCAAGAGGGAATAGGGTATCCATTGGGAAACTTTGTTCCGCTGTTTGGTGCGGTCACGAAAAACACATCAACAGGCCTGAAAAGTAAAAGCGCCCCTGAGCTATAGGTGCACTGACACCATTTTGACCAAAGTTGAACTTTCATCCAAGTACCCTACTTTGGCCTCCAATACCAAGAGTTGGAATGCCCTGATTCGTGTGCCAACTGTCTCTTTGCATAGCTAGGAGTATTAAGAAGAGATATCTCTGGAGATGACGAAGCGAGAAAACTGCTTCTAAGACCTCAAAAATACAAGTGTGTTTTCTATTTAAAATATACGCTCCATACTTAGCCATTTTCTGGATGTCTTCACTTTTTAGCATTTTACAAAGACCTCGCACATACAAGCGTTGGCCAAATCCCGAAGGCTGACGGCTAGGCTCTTTGGATAGCTGGAGTAATTGTGCACAAGTCTCATGAAGACTTCGAACGTTAATAACCTCATCTGACAGGCCTAAAGGCTAGGCGCCCCTGGCCTATAGAAATACAATGAAAATTTTATGCCAGTCCGCCCACTTATTTACGTGCCTGGTAGAATTTCTGCCACGATCTTTCAGAATGTCGGATTAACAGGCAACTTGGTGCAACGCGAAGCTGGACTAGAGTAGAACTGATGTCAAGAAGACCTCATCAGCAAACTGGATCATCTTAAGGGTCATTTTGAAAAGCGCCCCTGAGCTACAATTGCACTGGAAACGCAACGAAGAAGCTCTAGGATGTGAAATCTCTTTATAAGCTCATCTTCAAATGTCGACTACTGGAGCTCTGTGACTCGGATGACTGCGTTTGATAGCTCGTCGAATAGGCAGACTAGTCGTGAAGGGATTGAATACATCAACCATAAGGAAAACCAAGATCCAACACCCCTTTAAGAAGTGCGCCCTTAAGCTACAGGAGCGCAAAAGCTGGAAAAGGACAAGCTTCTGCAATTTATAACTTTGGAAACTTCAACTTCTGTCGCCAATTGCCAAAGTTACGAGTCTCGGATAGCCTCGCAGGATAGCTCATCGGATAGGCAGACTAATTCTAAAAAGACTGACTATAGTTATGAGCATCTATCACAAAATCTAGGCCTTCAAAAAGAAGGGCGCCCCTGGGCTACAGGTGCGCAATCTTGCTTTTCTTTGAGAAATCTTCAAAAACTGACCATTGAAAACTTGATTTTAGCCACTAAAATCTTCATCATTATTGTCGCGAAATGCTCCTCCTTCATGAAATGCTTCGTTCTAAGTCTTTGATTCAAGTTCCTATCAATAGAACTGCCTTTGACTGACAAAATACTTGATAAAACTCCATGCTTGATATTGCCCAAAAACTGTATTATAGCTAGGTTTAGACCATTTTATGCAAAATGCCTTGATGAAGCAAAAAATTTGGTTTGGGTACAACAGATCCCTCAGTGTTCAACCCTCTGAATTGACCTTGATAGGCCACCAGGTAGACTAGGTAAGACACCATGTGGAATACATGAAATTGAAAATATTATGTTATTTGCTGATGTAGGCAATCACTAATCAAGGTAGGCCAATCATAGAACTCGGTTTTCTTCATGATGTGGGGTATGGCATAAAACATCCAAGGCTGAAACTTGGTGGCATCTTCTGAGCCAGTGACCCTGTTGAGCAAGGTAATAATGATAGCAATTTCATCCTTAAACTCTCCCCGCCCGACATTCTTTGGCAAAGTCTTATGTTTTTCTTTCATCCACCTCTGTGCAATCTTTTTACTGTATTTATCTTTGTGCATATTCCATATCCTTTCACATTCACCCTTTGAAAGAGTAACGCTTTCAGGCCATGGGGGAATGGAAAAGCACTTCTCGATCATATCAGGCTCTAGACTGCAAATCAATCTGCCATCTGCTGACTAGATCTCCCTTGTGACCGGGTTGTAATGCTTGATGCAAGCGATTACGAACTCAAGACTCTGAACTGATATAGGAATTGACGCTGCTGCGAGGAGTCCAAAATGTCCCAGGTTCCTGATTGAGGCATTGCCTGCTTTCTCCAAGGCCTGTAGATCGAACACTAGCTTGATATGATGCAAGTCTGTCTCAACTGTTTTGATATAATCGTGATAAAGAGCTGATTCAAACTTGAAAACATTGGGAGTGTACTCCATTTCGGAAAAATTGAAGAATGACTGTAAACTCGCCTAGGTGCTGACAAGTTTTGAGCGATTTTTAGAATGCTGATTTTCTTGATCCAACGGACGAATTTTTTGAAATTTTTTCTGAGATATGGGTTTTGCTCATAAATTTGTTGCAAGACAACCCAGATTGTCTGTTTTTGAAAATTTTGAATTTTGCTTGAAAAAGCAGCAAACCCTAATTTCTTCAAATTTTCACCGAAAAAGCTGGCACCTGGGTTTTGTTCAGAATATGATTAGAAATGGACCCAGTTGATTAGATTTGCAAAATACTGATGGCTGATCGAAAAAGCAGCCAACCCTAGGATTTGAAACTTTCTTGAAAAAAAGCTGTGATATGGGTTTTCTTCAGAAGACTGATTGGAGAGGACCCAGATGATTGAAAACTGAATGCACTGAGGATTTCACACTCATGCAAAATAAAAGCAACTGCTGCAACTTGATGAAGTTCTTGAAAAATTCTTCAGAAGAATGGAGTAAAAAGACCCAGATGACTGAAAACTGAAAACCTTGGCCTTCCTCTTGAAAAGTTTGATCTTCTGGATGAAAAAGCTTGAAAAAGCAAGGGTTTATGTTGCTAGTCTGAAAAATATGATGAAAAACCAGCAAGCTAAGCTCTTGGATCTTGAAAAATTCTTCAAACTTGCTGCTCCAACTTTCTCCTTTGAATGCCACCTGCAAAAATAATGAAAATTACATTGAAGAGAAGTGTTAAATAGACTTATGGTTTTGTTTTTGCTTTGTTTTGTTTTGCTTTTATTCTCAAAACCCTAAATCAGTTGTTCATTGAATTTGGACGCCTTCATCCTTCTTGCAACTTTAAAAATTTTGAAAACTTTTGAAATTTCTCTAAGGCATGAGAAGTTGGGCGCCCTTCTTCACCAGGGGTGCCCACTTTAAGCAATGTTAGTCAAATTTTTGATATTTTCAACTTTCCTTCATTTTGATCTCCTACTTCGCCTCTGATTTCCGGCCTGCAAATCGATCCGACAGGCAAGCTGAAAGATCCATCACGGAGCTGGACTGATTCTGAAAAGGTTGCTCTAGAAGCGTCTCCAGCTAAAAACTTCATCTCGACCTCCGAATTCATGGGAGCCTTTTCCTTCCAGGGGCGCCCATTTTACCCAAAGTTAACCATTTTCATGATCTTCAAATTTCTTCATTGACTCTTCTTCTTCAAATGATCCCGTTGAATCTCGAGCTTCAGACGTCGGATTGTTTTCCTATTGTGCTCATCGCGAAGCTGACGAGATATGAGGAGGGATCTTCTAAGATGAACTCCGTCAAAAAGTAAAATTTAAACCCTCAAAAGCTTGGGCGCCCATCTTGGCTGGGGGGGCCCATGTTCACCAGACTTAGTCTATTTTTTACCTTTTTCTGTTTGCTTCTAAATCTTGGTTGTTAGCCCTCGTCAGACCCTTTGTTCGGCGCTTTGTATCCAGGGACTGTGACATCTGATTGACGTGTTGAGTAACTCGTTGAAAAGCTGGATCAATCGTGAAGAGATCACGTTAGAGCTTCGTCTCCAGATTCATCTATCTAGGCCCATGAAAACATGGGTGCCCTTCTTCACCTGGGGCGCTGAAACCTTCCAGACTTAGCCAATTTTATCTGATTTTCATCTACAAGCTTGAAACCTTCGTTCTATACCCTTGACTTCGTTTTGAATTTTCTAGAGAATGATCAGTCGAAAGATCTGACGAAGATAGGCACCGTGGAGCTAGCTGAATACTGAAGAGATTGAGTATCTCCTTAAACCCTAAGTACTGGATTTGCCCATTCAAAAAGCTGGGCGCCTTTCTTCACCAGGGGCGCCCAAAGTCTCCATACTTAGTCAATTTTGATATTTTTTTATTTTCTCCACTCTGACTTCTGTGTGAATCCTTCCTGTTCAGCTTCGAATCCCGGATGACTGAATAATCTGATGACTACACCGTCGCACTCACTGCGGGGTTGGCAGAGAACTGAGCAACTTCAACTTAGAGCTCAAACCCTAATTCCATCATCTGGTGCCCTAAATAGATGGACGCCCTTCTTCACCTGGGGTGCCCAAGTCTGGCAGTGTTAGAAACTTTTCAACATTTTTCATTTTCTTCCTCGTCCTTCGTGCATGTTCATCATTTCGCCTTCTGTTGAATGCTTTGAACGTTGAATCTGACAGCTGGCAGCTGGCTGACCTCCATTGATGACCTCAGAGCTCCTGGTATGCTTCTAAAAAAGCGAAATAGACCCACTAGGGAAAAACTGATTATTTTAAGATTCTGACTGCACCAGCCTGATATAGACGTGTTTTAAACCAATCAAAATCAGTTTGGACCCTATCGGACCAACTTTCTATTTTTAGAAATTTCTATTTTTAAAAAGTTTTGCCAGTATCCATTTCCAAAGAAACCCAAAAAAATCCAGAAAACGTTACTAATTTTAGAAAATTTCTAAAAATAGCAGTTTTCCTAAAATTTAGGGATGAAAAACTGAGATCTGGGTTTTTTAGGTTAAGCTGCTCTGAGCAGACCCAGATCGTTAGAATTTGAAAATTTCGCGTTTTAACCTCTCATGCAGGACATGCACACCCAAATTTTGACCCTTTTGACTGATTTAACAAGACTTTTACTCATTTCTTCAAAATGTCTAAGTGTAACAAAAATTTGTATTTTGGGGTCCAACATCGAGCTAGAGAGAGAATCCCTAACTTTGAGATCGAATGTGAGCCTGGACTTCACTCGCCAATCCCATGAACATATAGACTAGTTTTTATCTCATTGCAAAGAACCACTGCATCTTGGTTGGCTTCGAGAAGAAGCCGAGATTGAGTGTCAACTTTCAGAGTCAACCTCCAAAGATGTTGGATAATATTGTTCAAATCATCAAGAATAGAAATCTTTGGGATTTTAAATTCAATCCCACCAATCAAAACTCTTCCAATTTGGTGACTTCACTCTCATCAGATCAACAGACAGTGACTCCTTTTTGCGGCGACTCCTTTTTTCAGCTAAAGATCTTGGCAGACCTGCAAAAAAAGCATAGATCTTGCAAAAATGACTATCTCTAAAGTGCGTATGGTGTGCTATGTGGGCGGCTTCCAGATCTGCGGTATTTCCTACGCTTGACTTAGGTGATCTGCATTTTTCCATAGACAATATAATTTGTAATCTTCTTTAATGTTAGGCTGGCGGCATCTCCTTATTCTCTACAACTTCAAACAAACCCTACGATGGATGGAAAATTGCCTTTGAATAGTGTGATCTGCAGCTTATTTAGGTTCCTTTTGGTGGCTTCAAGCTTACCTTAAACAACATCAAAGGCTGGGCAATTTCCTACAACCTCACATGTTTCAAACAGCCAGCGATCTTCCATACAAATACCACGATCTCCACAGTGGCATGACTTTCTAATGCAAATATTTAGCTGCATTCATGTTGGCTCTGATACCATATAAAAAATATGGGTAGAGTGATAGAAGCCAAAAAATTTATACACAAAATAATATTGCTTCTATATTCCACATACTCACATTCTCATTCAATACATATTTATAGGAGTATTATCTCCTAAATTATAGGAGAACTAGTATAACCTCCCATAACCACTCCTTTACTTAGACAAGTTCTAACAACTTTTAATACAATCCCATATAACCAAATACAATAATATTTTAATAAACCATACTAACAATAATATTAAGGAGGTGGATTAAGGCATATGATCCTCCATCATTGCATGAAGCTATGAAGAAGGCACAATGCATGGAGTGGGCAGCCCCTAAATTAAAATTTCAGTCCAAATCATTCCCACACAAAAAGGACAAAAAACATTTCACAAGAGACACCAATCAGCCAAAAAAATTAGTGATAAGACTTGATGGTGATACTTTAAATGACTTGAGAAAAAGAAATTTATGCTTTTCATGCAAGGAGCCTTGGAATCCTGGTCATAAGTGTGCAGCGAAGGGCAAAGTGAACACGATAGAATACTATTCAAAAGAGGAATCTTCATCAGAATAATCAGACCAGCAATCTGATTTAGAAAACAAGGAGGAAGAAGAGTCTTTTGAAGAGTTTGAAAAGGATGAGGCAAGAGATGGGAAGCTTGCCCAACTTTATAGTTTCCAAAAGAATGAGTCCCTACGTATCATAGGAGTGCTTAATGGACAACGATTGGTTGCATTGATAGATTTAGGTGCTACACATAATTTCATAGATGAGGGACTAGTAGCATGCAAGGGACTTCAAAGTCTCAGACACAAGAGGTAGATGGCTTTAGAGTGATGGTTGCAGACGGTTTTACTATCACTTGCACTAGGATGATCCCATAGTTGAGCATACAGCTAGGAAACTATGAAGTCAAGGATGACTTCTATGTGGTGAGTATTGGGGATATAGTGGCTATGATCACTTGGTGAGATTACTCTTAGTTTTCAAACCATGGAGCTGAAATTTAGATCAAAGGGTAAGAATGTGGTCTTGAGAATTATGTCTAATTGAGGGCCACGGGTTGTGTCTTTCAAATGCATGGAGAGAATCTTTAGTCATAATTGGATAGAGTGAGCAGCGGAGTGTATTATTATGCCTATAGTTACAAAAGAGGTGAAGAGATCATATCCTCCTGAGATTCAAGCTTTGCTATCCAAGAAAAGCAAGGTTTTTAGTAGCATTCCACTAGTAGGCCTCCTAATAGAGGTATTGAGCATGTGATTCAGTTAGAGGAGAGGGCTAAACCAGTTATCACCACACCATATAGGCATCCTCAAAGGCACAAGGATGAAATAGAAAAAGCAATTAAGGAGCTTTTGGATATGGGGCACATTAGATAGAGTAAGAGTCCATTTGCTTCTTTTATTGTTTTGGTGAAGAAGAATGGAACCATGCACGTGTGCTTAGATTACAGGACATTGAATAAGAAGACTATTAAGAATAGGTACCTGTTGTGACCTTTTTCACACATCGCCCCATTGCAAATGGGGACCTCCTAATTTTGGCTTTGCTTTTCTGTCGTTTTGTTGTTGTCTCTCTTTTCTACTATCTATCTTTTCGGGATGTGCCCGCCGTTGAACCTTAACGTGAAATTTGGCCAAGTCTGAGAATTAGGGTTTGTACTTTCCCGATCAATTTGAGGTCAAGTGAGGTGAATAAATTGAAAATAAAGACTAACACTATTGTCAGTGTGCTTCCAGCAGGCTTTCACTAAAATTTCAACAGATTCCGGCTACTTACTATTTTTAGTAAGTGTGAAATTCAGAGCAATTTCTCGACACTTTCGAAGTTTTAACAGTCACACTGCATCCAAAGCACATCAAGCTCATCACTGGCAAAATTTGAGCTGAAACAGACAACTTACTATTTTTAGCAGTTCAGCTTCCAGGGCAAATTTCAGGGCCTATATGCAGGATTTTTCTTTGCATGTCTGGAGATTCCTTTTGGGTTTTTCGAGACATTCGCGACAGTATAACATGCAAAATGAGATAACAACTTTCAGAGGTCAACCTTCAGAGGCTATTTTTAGGGTTTGCATGTCAGGGTTTTCTTTGCATGTCTGCATATTCCTTGTGGGTTTTTCGAGAGCTTCGCGATGATATGACATGCAAAGCAAGATAATCACTCCTTCAACAATTTGCTATTTTTAGCAGATGCATCCCGGCAACCGCTTCCTAGCACTTCAGAATCACGAGCTGATCGTAATGCAACAGAAACAAGGACAAACGGAGGTCATTTGATACGCATGCAAGACCAATTAGGGTTTCCAGCTTCGGGACCCAAAAGGAGGGGTAAAAAGTCAAAATTGTCAAAAACTGGTGTATACTACCGCGATCAGCATCTCTTAAGCTATCTGCTGGTAAAATTTGAAGGCAAACGGAGCACTTACTATTTATAGTAAGTCATTTTGGAAACTAGCTAAAAATAGAAAGTCAGCCGCATGCGCCAGTGTCAACAAGCAGGTCATGTGGTGAGGAGCGCGTCATTCGAATTTCAAGTCAAACGGAGTTGTGGAAGTCTCAAAAGCAAGCAATCACTATAAATAGTAAGCCACCTCCAGAAACATGCTATAAATAGCAGGTCAGCGCAAGGCATCAGCAGGTACAGGTCAAGCAAGTGATGAAGATCCCATGGCGCGAATTTCAAGACGAACGGAGTTGCAGAGAATGAAAAATCAGACACTTACTATTTTTAGCAGGCTGTACAGAGGAATTAGGGTTTCCTAAATTCAAGGGCAAGGAACGACAATCGCATAAATGCAGCATCCAACTGTGATCACCACATTTCAGGCATTCAGCACGTGAGATTTAAAGACATTTTGAGCAGTTACTATTTTTAGTAAGTTGCTAAAATGGCAGGGACGGACAGATATCAGGCATCAACAACACAAATGTATCCCGAGATTCAAAACAAAGCAAAATCCAGTGTTTTTGGAGCTTGAAACTAGCTTGAAGTGCAAAAATTGACAAATTTTCTAAAAATAGCAAATTTGGGTTAGCATGATCGTGTCACCCTAAATCTGGCAAAGGGCATGAAATTTGAGAAAACTAATAAATTTTCAAGTCCAGCATCCAAATTCGCTTTAAAAGGGCTGAAGACAGATGAAAATGCTCCTAAGTTTGGAAAATTGGAAGCTCACAGGCCTAAATGCGCCCAAGCTTGAGAAGATATGGCACGAAATTTGTTCAAGACTACTAAACTGGAAGTAGATGACCCCAGATTCGCCCTAGCCTGAGGAGATGGAGGTGAAAATTTACTAAGTATTACAAATTTGAAGTACCACCTCCCAAGTGTGCCCCATCTGCTGGAGGAGTGAAAATTTAGTGAAGGCATTGAAAATGAAAGTATAGGGGGTGAAATGCGCCCTTGAACTTGAAGTTAGTGGAAAATCTTTTAAGTGTTACAAAATTGGAGGAGGATCTTCAAAATGCGCCCCAAGCTAAGTGGAGAGAATAAAATTCTTCTAAGTCGGGGAAAATTGAAGGAGGCATAGAGAAATGCGCCCTTGAGGTTGAAAATTGGTAAAAAAGTTTCTAACTCCCCAAAATTCAAAGCATGACCTCTTAAATGCGCCCACCAAGTTAAGAGGATGATTAAAAGTTTCTAACTCTTGCAAACTTGAAGCCCACACATGAAAATACGCCCTAGAACTAGCTGGAAGATAAAAAAATCTCTAAGGCATGGAAACTCGAAGTGGACCCCCCTAAATGCACCTTAAGGACACTTGAAAATTTTATAAGCGTTGACAAAATGGAAGTAGGTCATGGGAAATGCACCCAAGAACTTGAATGAGGAGGTTGAAGTTGGAAAATTTATCTAAGTCTGGAAATTGAAAGCTCACAGGCCTAAATGCGCCTTGCTTTGCCTGGAAAACTTGGATGAAAATATCTAAGTGGTTGAAACTGAATGTAGGTCCCTCCAAATGCGCCTTGAGGATGGAGGAGGTTGAAAAAGTTTGAGTGTGGTGAAATTGGAAGTTCACCCCACTATATGCGCCCAACAGGGAGATGACTTAGAAAATTTTCTAAGTGTGAAAAATTTGAAGTAGAGAGGTTCAAATGCGCCCTTCAAAAGGATCAGTTCAAAATTTCTCTAAGGCAAGATTAAAGTTAGAAGCAAGCACCTCCAAATGCACCTAGAAGAGGAAGAAAACTTGAAGATTCTTCTAAGTTTGATGAAATGGAAGCTTAGCCAGTCATATGCGCCTTTGACCAGAAATAGGTTGATGAAATTTAAAGAAGACTCCTCTATATGCGCCCATGCAAAGAGGAAGGGTCAAAGCAAGAGTTAAGGCGTTGAATACATGAAAGGGACAAGTGGCATTAAGACCCTTTTAAATCCGCCATATGAAGACAAGGGAGATTCCAAGGAGTTAGGAGTGGGTCCATTTTAGCATGTATGCACCCAAGGATGTTGGAAGAAGAATGTGCGCCCATGCAAGAATAATGTTGATGGATTTTAAAAAAGAGTTAAGGCGTTGAAGATGTAGATAATTTGAATGGGAAAATATGCTAGGCGTTGGGTTTTAAAGAAGATATTTATTCCTCATGAAAGGGTAAAATGCGCCTAAGACATTCAAAAGAAAAAATTTCTAAGTGAGTTGAAATCAAATTTTCCTCACAAGCAAGGTGATTGAAGATGAATAAAATTTTTTCCTGAGGCAAAATTTCAAAATGCTAAGTCACTTAAATTTTTCTAAGGCACAAAATGTTCTTCCTTAGAAAAATGCCTAAGTCTAATGGAGAGTAATCAAATTTTCTTAAGACGCAAACAAAATTGCCGGAGATGAAGTCAAATGATGTCAGCTGCAGAGGGTCAACGAGAAACTTCAAGTCAGAACAAGGAAATGCACCTAGAGTTGAAGAAATGGATTAAATTTTGTTGAAAATTAATTTTCTAAGGTTCAAAATTCAAAGAATTAAATGAACCCGTTCGTTGCATACCCATGAATTTGATGCGTTTTGAGAGAAATTTTCTTCTGGGTATTGAAGATTGTCGATGAGGAATGGATTTTAAAGTCTTCTACACTTTGTCGAGGCCTTCAGGGTGAATATTTTTGATGGGCACTGGGTTGATGAATTTCCTAAGGGAAATTTGAAAATTTTTCTAAGGCAAGGAATAAATGATGTTGTTGAAGATAAAATGCCTTGGCAGATGAATTTGAAAGTGATCGCCTAGATGATTTTTGATAGAGTTCCTGATGAAACATTTTGCTCAAGCCAGAGTTGGATAAAATGTCAGCCGAAAAAGCGAAGAAGATGCAGTTGAAGCTAACACTTTTAAGAGATGATTTTAAGGAGATTAAGAATTTTGTCTAAGGCATTGGAATATGATGTACCGGTGTTATTTGCCTTAGCCTACAGATGTTGAAAAATCATGAAGAAGGTTGGCTAGAGAAATGTAATATCCAGAGATCACTCAGACCGTGGAGGTTCAAAGCATGAAAGTTAAGCGAGTAAGGTAAATTTATATGATAAAGTGTTCTGATGCTCTTCTTTTTTTATCTGTTTTGCAAGATGAATGTCAAGGCTGGAGCACAATAACTTGAAGCGATGAAGAAAATAATCCAAAACGACATTTCAACCTCGAGGGAAGAAAAGTTGCAAAAAATGGCTAAGTGTTGAGGCTTAGTAACAATTAAGAAATGTTTTCAAAACTCAAGATCGAGAAAAGAATGGAAGAACAACGTCAAGAAGAAGATCGAGAACAGTGTGAACGCGTCTACAAACGGGAATCTTCTAGAAGATGGTGGCCATTAATGGCTCATTTATTACCCCACTCCTCTTGGTGGCGGTTTTTAGGGTGAATCTTGTTTAGGGCTGAGGTGGCACAATCTGGGCCATCTAGTCAATTGTAATCTGAGCCGTCCGTTGGACTTGGCCATCTATAAAAGGGGGAGTCCCCCTTCATTTGTACATGAATGAGGCAGTAGAATTAGAGTAGAAGTTAGAATAGAGAGACAAATTAGAAGTAGCTTAGTATATATTGATAGAGTAGTTGAAGAAGGAAAGTTTTTCCTTAAAACTTTGTAAGAAATTGTTGTGAACACTCTCCCAATAAAAAAGAATTTCAATTGATGATGAATTTCGTCTTTTGCTGTGAGTAGCTAGCAAGGTTTCTTCGTCCTTCTGATTCGAGTAGTGACTTAAAGTAGACTAAGTTTCATTTCATGCAAGCAGTAGATAGTAATTGTGGAATGTGGTCTTCAATTTGAGCAAAACTTCGTCTATCCATACCACTAGTGGGCTCACTGATGGTGAGTTCGCCTTGCGTGGTCAACTGGAACATCGCAGATTTAACTTCGTTTGTGATTCACACGTTGGTATGCGTCGTTGTGACGGTGTCTTCGCATTGAATTATAATCTGAACACCTTGAGCTACTCCTCTGAAGATTGCACCGGTTCCGTGGAGGCTGTCCGAAGCGAGGCAAAGCAGAGCCTGGTTGAAGCTTGTGAGAATTGATCGCCATGTCCCACGCCTTAGAGTAAATTAGAGCCTTCTTAACCCTGCACCATTTCAATTCAGTACTTTCTGATTAGAATAGGAAACAAGAACTTCATAGACAAATCTTTCGAGCATTTGAATTCCTTTCTCCGCTGCCGAACAATTCTGTAAGTCCCCTTGAAATACCAGCAAATTACATCAAGCCAACTGAGCCTATTCCCACTAAAAGAACCTTGGAGTTGAACGCATGAACTTTCTTGCAATCTTAGCATGCTGGATACTTTGATCAAGAGAGAATAGAGTAGTCGTCGACAACTTTATTCTGCGTTGGTGCGGTCACGAAAAACACATCAACAGTACCCCATTCCACGCATAGATGAGCTCATTGATGAGCTACATGGTGTAGTACATTTCTCTAAGATAGACTTGAGATCAGGATACCATCAGATTAGGATTAGAGAGGATGATATAGAAGAAACAACATTTAGATATCACTTTGGCCATTTTGAGTTCTTGGTTATGCCCTTTGGTTTGACCAATGCACCTGCTATTTATTGTGACCTTTTCACACATCACCCAATTCAAGATGGGGACCCCCTAAATTTTTCTCCATTCGGGTCTTTTGGCTTTGGTTTTGGTTGGTTTTGCGGTTGTCTCTCTTTTGTTCCGTTTGTCTTTCTGGGGATGTGTCTGTCTTTTGGCCTAAGTTGAAGTTTTGGCTAAGTCTGTGAAATTAGGGTTTTATCCTTTAAGGCTTAGTTTAGGGTTAATTTGAGTAAGCGAATTGAAATCTGAGCTTGGCACTGCGTTCAAGAAGCTCTAGGAAAGTTCCCATTAAATTTTCACTGAATTTTGACAAATTACTATTTTTAGTAAGTACTCAATTTGGGCCCTTTTTCTCGAGGTTTTTGAAATGCTGACTGCTACACTACGTTTAGAACACTTTGAGCTGCTTGCCTACAAATTTTGAGTGAAATCGGATAACTTGCTATTTTTAGTAAGGTCCCCTATTTGAGAATTTTTTGCTAGGGTTTTTGAGAAACGGGTTGTTACATTGGATTCAAGACCCTTCAAAGTGCTTGCACGCAAAATTTGAGCAAATTCTGACAATTTACTATTTTTAGCAGTCCTGGTTTTGGGAGCAGTTTTTAGGGTTTGCATGTATGATTTTCAATGCATGTTAGGATAGTCTTTTTGGATTTTTCAAGAGCTTCGCAATGATATAACATGCAAGTCAAGTTGATGACTTACTATTTTTAGCAAGTACCCGTATGTAGACCAATTTTTTGGGTTTTTTGAGATCTCCTGGGCAGTATGACATGCAAACACATCCGATAGTCAGTTGGTCACTTTTCAAGCACTTACTATTTTTAGCAGGTTCACTCCAGCAACCCCCAGATCTTCAGTTTCACGAGCAGAGCAGTCTAGAACAGAAATGGAGTCAAACGGAGGTCAGTTGAGGCACATGCAAGTCAAATTAGGATTTCCAGCTTTGATACCTAAAATGAGGGGTAAAACTCAAGAAAAATGAAAAACTGATGTATCCCATCATGATCAACATCTTTCAAGCAGTCTACTAGTAAAATTTGAGCACAATCCGCATACTTACTATTTATAGTAAGTCACCTCCAGAACAGGGCTAAAAATAGCAGGTCATCACGAAAGGCCAGTGTGAACAGGACAGTTAGGTCATGAGGATCACGTTGGAAAAATTTCAAGTCATGAGGAGTTGCAGAAGTTCGAGAATCAAGCAGTTACTAAAAATAGAAAGTGAGGGCTAGCAGGTTGAAAGTTTTTCTAAGTGTTCAAATAGGCATGAGAGCACATAAGTCGTTGAACAATGGCAGGGCACCACTTCAAATGTGCCCAGCCTCAGCAAGACCCCATATGCACCCAAGTTGAGTCAATTGATGTTAAAATTTCTAAGTCTGAGGAACAAAGGAAGAACACCACCATAGATGCGCCCTCAACTGGAAGCTTGACCCTTGAAATACACCCAAGCAAGGAGTGAAGGAGAAAAGTTTCTAAGGCAAAGGAAAATTGGAAGCCTACCCCCTCAAATGCACCCAACATGAAGACCTAGTAGATGCGTCCTCAAACTGGAAGCTCCCCCCTTGAAATGCACCCTTGCCATCAAGGAAGAAGTTTGAAATTTTTCTAAGTATTGAACATGAAGCAAGAGGGGCCAAATGTGGCCAAGGAGATAGCAAGAAATTGTCTAAGTCAAAATCAAAGTGACACCCTTCAAATGCGCCCTTGAGGAGAAGAAGCTTGATAAAAGTTTCTAAGGCTGGAAATTTGAACACTAGGTGGTAAAATGCGCCCTAGGAGAGTCAAGGTGGCATGAAAATTGTTTAAGGCATTGAAAGTAGAACTACAACCTCCTAAATGCGCCCTCATCACAAGATCCATAAAATGCGCTCGGCAAGACTTGAGATAAGAAGTTTTTCCTAAGGCATTAGACTCAAAGCCAGGAGGGTGAAATGAGCCCAAGCTCCAAGTGGAGGTGAGAATTTTCTAAGGAATAGAAAATCAAAGTAACACCCCTCAAATGCGCCCTCAAGCAAGGAACATGAGGTGAGGAAAAAAATTCTAAGTCACAAACTGGCAAGAGACCCCTTGAAATGCGCCCAAGTTGAAAAGAGTAGCAAGAAATTTTCAAAGTCATGAGAAGTTGCCTGACCACCCCTCAAATGCGCCCAAGCTCCAAGAAATTGAGTTAAAATTTCTCTAAGTGATGGAAAATTGGAAGGACCACCCCCTAAATACGCCCAAGGTAGTAGGGTAGCATCAAAAAAATTATAAGGCATTGAGAAATGGCACTACCATCCCCTGAATGCGCCCATCTTGTGAAGGTGGCATAAAAACTTTCTAAGGCAGTGAAAAATTGCTTGACCCCCTTCAATATGTGCCCACCATGGAGTAAGATATGGAAAATTTTCTAAGGCAAGTTAAAATGGAAGCTTGACCCCTCATATGCACCGTAGAAGAGGAGGGAGCTTGAAAGTTTCTAAGTGTTGAAAATAAATGGAAGTAGACCCCCTAGAATGCACCCAAGGTGGTGTTGATGTGTTTTTCGTGACCGCACCAACGCAGAATAAAGTCGCCAAAGGCTTCCCTATCCTCTCTTGATCAAAGTATTCCGCACGCTAAGATTGCAAGAAAGTTCGTGCGTTCAACTCCAAGGTTCCTTAAGTGCGAATAGGCTCAGTTTGGCTCGATGTGATTTTGCTGGTATTTCAAGGGGACTTACGGAATTGTTCAGCAGCGGAGAGAAGAATTCATATGCTCAGAAGGTTTGTCTATGAAGCGTGAGTTACCTATTCTAACCAGAAAGTACTGAATTGAAATGGGGTAAGGTTAGGAAGATTCTAATCTACTCAAAGGTGTGGGATATGGAGCTCAACCTCAGCAAACTTCAAACCGGACTTCGCTTTGCCTCACATCGGACAGCTTCCACGGAGTCGGTGCAATCTTCAAGGGAGATGACTAAAGATGTTCAAACCACCACTTGACATGAAGATACCATCACAACGACGCATACCATCATTCAAACTATGATTGAAGTTAGGCCCAAACGCTTCCAGTTGACCACACAAGGTGCATTCACCGTCAGCAAATACACTAGTGGTATGGATAGACGAAGTTGCTTAGATCAAACACCACATTTCACAGCTAACATCTACTACATGCATGAAATGAAACTTATTCTACTTTATGCTACTTGAAGTAGAAGGGATGAAGAAACCTCGCTAGCTATCCACAACAAAGATGAATTTCACCATCAATGAAAGATCTTTTATTATGAAAGTTTTACACGACAATTTCTTACAAAAGTTTTCAAAGGAAAACTTTCCTTCTCCTCCAACTACACTATCAATCTACTTCTAAGTTATTTCTCTATTCTAACTTCTACTCTAATTCTACTGTCTCATGCTAAGCTCTACTGAAGGTACAAATGAGGGGGACTCCCCCTTTATATAGCTGGCCAAGTCCAACGGACGGCTCAGATTACAATCGGCTGGATGGCCCAGATCGTGCCACCTCAGCCCTAAACATGATTTGCCCTAAAAACCGCCACAAAGGAGAGTGGGGTAATAAATGCGTCATTAATGGCCACCACCCTTCTAGAAGATTCCCGTCTACGGACGCGTTCACACTGTTCTTGATCTTCGTACTCGGCCAATTCTGATGATCGCTTGGAGGAGGGTAAAAGAGACTTTAAGATTGCCACCTCGAGTAATAGAATTTGGTAGAATCTGGAGTCCGACCGCTCTTGATTTTCTCCTTGACCCTTGCTCGAACTTCCATTCTTGAATTTGAAGGACTTCTCAGTCTTGGACTAGATCATTTCCGCTTGCCATGGGTGCACATTGGATTCTTGAGGAGAAACTCCAACACTTAGCCATTTCTTGCAACTTTCCTTCAAAACTTTATCTTCCTCCGAAGGTCGTAATATCATCGTGCTTCACCACCTCCAAACATCGTGCTCTGGCCTCGACGTTCCTCCTGCAAAACAAGCGAGGAGAAGAGTATTAGAACACATCATAATATAAATTCACCTTACTTACCTGATTTTCACGCTTTGATCTCCGAGAGCTCATCGTCTTCATTAGCCAACTTCGCGCTCAAATTCTTCATGCCTTAGTCAAATTTCCAACCCATCTTGCATTCTGCCTAGCGCACTTCACTTTGATATTTCATTCAACTCTGGCTTGAGAAGAAATTCTTTCATCAGGAATTTGATCAAAAATCATCGGCCAAGGCAATTCTATGTCCACCACATTTCATTTCATGCCTTAGAAAATTTTTCAAATTTCCCTTAGGAAATTCATCAACCTGGCGCCCATCAAAAATATTCACCCTGAAGGCCTCGACAAAGTGTAGAAGACTTCAAAATCCATTCCTGATCGATAATCATCAATACCCAGAAGAAAATTTTCTTCAAAACGCGCCAGACCCATGGGTGTACAACGAACGGGTTCATTTAATTTTTGAATTTTTTTTTTTGAACCTTAGAAAAAAAATGATTTTCATCAATTTTAAATCTCGTTCTTCACATCTGTGAACATTTTTGTTGCTCTGACTTGAAATTTTTATCAACCTGTACAACTGGCGTTCCCTGACTTCATCACTGGCAACTTCATCGAAATTTCCATACTTCCAAGTCCAGGCGTGATTTTCTATAGAGAGGTGGAATTTTGCCGACACTTAGAAAAATATTTGAATTCCATCACTAACTTGGGCGCATTTAAGCTTTTGTTCTACCACTTGCAAACACTCAGAAAATATTTTTGGCTTCCTTTTTCATCTGGGGCGCATCTAGAGGTAGCTACTTCCATTTTGTGAAACTTTGAAAATTTTCAAGCACTTCAATCCTTCAAGGGCGCATTTGAACCTCTCTACTTCAAATTTTTCACACTTAGAAAATTTTCTAAGTCATCTCCTTGCTGGGCGCATTTAGCACATTGGACTTTCAATTTGTGACCTTCAAACATTTTCTGACCCCTTCATCAAGCCTAGGCGCATATAGAAGGGGCTACTTCCAGATTTGTCATGCTTAAATAATTATGAGTCAAGGCGCATATCATTATGCCTCCCTTCAATTTATCATAGGCGCAAATCACCTCTGGCGCTTTGAGTTTTGCCATTTAGAAAAAATTTCAAATTCTAATCATACTGGGCGCATTTGGTATCATCAACTTCCAATCCATGCCTTAGGCGCAAATTAGATGGGAAGCATTTAATTTTGGAGTGGGGGCCCAAATGTGGATGTGTGCTTTCAGGCGCATATACCATGTGGAGCTTCCAATTTATGACCTAAGAGAATTTCGAGTCATCCATCCCTCTGAGGTGCGTATGGAACTTAGAGCTTTTAGTTTTTTAATCTTTTTCCTTCCAGGCGCAAATGCATGGTGGAGGTTTCAGTTTTGTCACTTGGGCGCATCCTAGCCATCCAACTTTTAATCCATGCCTTGGGCGCATATTGCACTTGCCACATTCAATTTTGGACTGGGCGCATATTAGAGGGTCAACATTCACTTTGACACTTAGTAATTTCTAAATTTACTCTGGGCGCATATGCATGTGTGAACTTTCATTTTTCACACTTTAGAATTTTTACCAACGTCTTTCTTCTTTAGGCGCATACAAGAGGATGAGCTTCCAATTAGGGGCGCATATGCCATATGATACTTCTAGTTTTGACATGGGCGCAAATGGATGGGTCAACGTCCAACTTAAAACACTTAGGCAAAATTCTTAAATTTTTAAAGAGGGGCGCATTAGAGGGGTCAAGCTTCCATCTTGGGGCGCATTTAATGCCATGAGCTTTTACCTTTTGCCATGGGCGCATATTGCACATCCAACTTCAAGGCGCATTTGGGAGGGTCTTTAAAGTATCTAGAAACTCTTCAAGCTCAAAGGCGCATTTCACCCTATAAGCTTTCACTTTTCAATACTTAGAATATTTTCTAGACTCATCTTCTTCCATGGGCGCAAATGACCCCTTTTAGTTTCATTTTTCAACACTTAGAACATTTTTATTCTCCACACTTAAATTCAAGGGCGCATTTCATGGGTGATACTTTCACTTTTGCCACTCAGAAGCCTTTTCATCTCCTCTCCTGAGCTGGGCGCATTTGGAGGGTCCTACATCAAGTTTTGTATACTTAGAAAAATTTTCAATGCCACTTTCCCTCCAAGGGCGCATTTGGCATGCTGGGCTTCCAATTTTTGTCAATACTTGGAGAATTTTCAATTACCCTTCTTCCTAAGGCACATTTTAGCATGCCTACTTCCACTTTGGGCACCTTAGAAAATTTTTGGTGCTTCCTCTTCTTCAAGGCGCATATGGAGGGTGGAGCTCTCAGTTTTCAAAACTTAGAATATTTTCATCAACTCCTCCTTCAAGGGCGCATTTGACCCATGGAGCATCCAATTTGACACTTAGACAATCTTGAAGTCCCATCAAAGAGGGGCGCATTTAGGAGGTTGTGTTTTCAGTTTCAATGCCTTAGGCAAATTTCAAGGTCTCTCCAAACTAAGGCGCATTTACCTCCTGCTACTTCCATTTTGGGTGCCTTAGAAAGTTTTCAAACTCATCAAGGTTGCTAAGGCGCATTTATGGGTCTAGACTTTCAATCTCAAGCACTTAGTAAAATTTTCATGACCACCTCCTCTTAAGGGCGCATTTCACCCCTTGAGGTTTCATTTTTGAACACTTAGAAAATCTCTCAAGCTCTCTCTTCAAGGGCGCATTTGAAGGGTCAAGCTTCAAGTTTTTGTGCCCTAGTGAATTTTCATCCCTGTCAACCTCCCTCAAGCTTCTTATAGCAAGTTTTTGGTGCCGGATTTGAAAATTTATCAACTTCAGTGAATTTTATGTCATTTGTCGAATTTAGAGTGACTTGATCGTGCTTGCCCTAATTTGCTATTTTTAGAAAGTTCTTCAAATTTTGTGCTTTGAACTGACTTCTGACTCCAGAAAACCTGATATTGCCTTGTTCTGAGCCTCGGGATGTGTTTGTGCCACTGACGCCTGGTATCTGTCTGTACCTGCTATTTTTAGTGACTTACTAAAAATAGCAATTGCTCAGAAAGTCTCCGAATTTTGTGTGTTGAATGCCTGAAGCATGGTGATCGTCACTGGACGTTGTTCTCGAGTGATTATCCTGTTCTGCCCTTGATTTTGGGAAACCCTAATTTCTGGTCTTGACCTGCTAAAAATAGCAACCATCTGATTCTTCATTCTCTGCAACTCCGTTTGCTTTGAAACTCGCGCCATGGATTACTTATCACGTGCTTGACTTGTGCTCGCTGAGATTTGGTGCCAACCTGCCAATTATAGCTGCTGCCGAAGTGACTTACTATTTATAGTAAGTGTCGGTTTCTGAGGCTTCCTTAGCTCCATTTGCTTTGAAATTTGGACAGTGTGCCCTTCGGTGGTGAACTTGCCTGTTTGTGCTGACGCTGAGATCAACTTTCTATTTATAGCCCTTGTCCAAAATGCCCTACTAAAAATAGCAGGTTCTCCGATTGCCTTCAAATTTTGCCAGCAGCTTCTCAGAAGGATGTCAATCATGATGGATACCTCAGTTTTGAACGTTTTGACCTCTGACTCCTCATTTTTAGTCCTAATTTTGTGCATGTTGCTCAGATGAGCTCCGTTTGACCTCGTTTCAGTTGTATGATGATCAGCTTGCATTCCTGAGGTGTTGAGTAGCCGCCCAAGTGACACCTGCTGAAAATAGAAAACGGCCTGAAAAGTGACCAACCGGCTGTCGGATGATCTTGCATGTCATACTGCCCCAAAAATCTCGGAAAACCCAGAAAAATTTTCAACATGCATGCACTGGCTAAAAATAGTAAGTCTCTGAAAAGTGGTCAGCTCCATTTGCATGTTACACTGTCACGAAGCTCTTGGAAAACCCAGAAAGAAAATGCCGACATGCGCTGAAAATATCTGCATGCAAACCTTGATATTGGCCTCCGAAGGCCGAATGCTGAAAGTCATCATCATGCCTTGCATGTAATATCGCCGCGAAGGTCTCGAAAAACCCAGAAGGAATCTTCGGACATGCATCAGAAAATATAACATTAAGACCTTGAAATCTGCTCTGGAAGTTGTACTGCTAAAAATAGCAGGTTGTCCGTTTTTGCTCAAAAATTGTCAAAAGTGAACTTGAAGCGCTCAGAATGTCGTGTAACTGTCGGAATTTCAAGAATGCTGACGAATCGCCGGTAATTGCACACTTACTAAAAATAGTAAGTACCTCAGAATCGGATGAAAACTTGTCAAAAGCCTACTGGAAGCATACTAGCATCAGTGTTAGGCTCAATTTGCAATTTATTCACCTCATTTGACTTCAGGTTGGCCGGAAAATTCAAAACCCTAATTTCTAGACTTAGCCAAAATCTTACATTTAAGCTCACAGACGGATACAATCCCGGGAAGACAGACAATAGAAAAGGGAGACAAACCAAAACGAACGAAAAGCAAAGCCAAAATTAGGGGGTCCCCATTTGCAATGGGGCGATGTGTGAATAACGTCACAACAGGTGGCAGAGTGGCTGAAAATTTTTCTAAGGCATTGGAAATCAAACCTCGAGGGGTAGAATGCGCCCAAGGAAGAGGTTGGAGAAAGAAAATAATCCAAGGCGTTGAAAATGGCATGAGCCCACCCTAAATGCGCCCTAAGAAGAGTAAGTGGTGTGAAAAATTCTAAGGCAAGGAAAAGGTAAGAAGCCCCCCTAAAATGCGCCCAACAATCAAGTGGAGATGAGAAAATTTTTCTAAGGCATAAACATGAAAGCACTAGGGGCAAAATGCGCCCACAAGGTTGATGAAATTCCCCAAGGCATGAAATGTGGAGAAGACCCTATGAAATGCGCCTAACAAGGAGTCATCAAATGCGCCCACCATGAATGAAAAGGAGGCTTGGAAAAATTTCTAAGGCATAAACTCAAAGTACAAGGGCCTAGATGCGCCCTAAGAGGAAGGAGTTAAATAAAAAATTTCTAAGAGAAATGAAAGTGGATCCCTCTAAATGCACCCAAGGGGGCAATACATGAGAAATTTCTAAGGCATTGAAGGCGTGAAGTGTGAAGCCACCCTCTCAAAGGCGCCCAAGCTCCAAGAGGCAGAAAAATTCTAAGGCAAGAGTTGAAGATGATAACACCAAGGGCAATATGCACCCAAGGAGGAGTGAGGTGACATGAAAATTTTCTAAGGCGTGGAAATTCTCCAAGACACCTCAAATGCGCCCATGATGAAAGGATATGAAGACGGCAAAATTTGCTAGAGGAAAATGATGAATTCTATCAGATCCAGAGATCAATCAGACCTTGGAAGTCAGAACATGGAGATTAGGTAAGTGAAGTGAATTTGTACTATAAGTGTTTTGATGCTCTTCTTTTTGTTTTTTTTGTAGGATCAACACCGGGACCAAAGCATGATGACTTGGGGTGAGGGAGCAAGTACTCCGGGACAACATTACAACCTAAGAAGGAGAAAAGTTACATGTTCGAAACTCCTCCATGATGTCTCATTTGCGCCCAAACCATGAAGAGGAGATGTTGGAAGAAATAGCTAAGTGTTGGAATTCCTCCACAATGATCCAATATGCGCCCAACTCAGGGAGGCAAGTGGCAAGTAAGAAATGGTCAAATCCAAGACAAGAAAATCCTTCAAGATCAGGATGGAGGAAAAGATGAAGGCCCAAACGTTAAAGATCATCCTCAGGCACTAAAAGGTCCTCAAGGCTAAGGAGGAGGAATGAAAAAAAAGCTTCAATGTTAAAGAGTGACAGCGGAATGGACTAAAGAACAAAGTAGAGGAATTTTTCTTAAGTGTGAAGTCCTTCAACGACCCAAAAAATGTTCTCCAACATACTTTGCACAACTCGAGATGCAATAGCAGCAAGGGGAAAATCATCATCAAACAAGAGAAAGAGGTAGCCATCTTGGAGTTTAGATTGAGAATGTTCCTGCCATGTCAGTTCAAGAAGTAGAAGCTATGTTGGCCAAATTCATTGAATGTGCAGTCAAAGAGAAGAACAATGAGAATGCGTTTCTGGATGAGAATCTTCTTGAGGATAGTGGGCATTAAATGCTCATAGTGCTCAAGGGGAGAAAGTGGACATTCTGTGCTCATTTATTACCCCACTCCTCCGCTTTATGGCAATTTTTAGGGAATATCTTGATTAGGGCATATGTGGCTCAATCTGAGCCCTTCATTGTAATTTAATCTGAGTCGTCCACTAGATTTGGCCATCTATAAACGGGGCATCCCCCTCATTTGTAATATATAGATTAGAGATTAGATCATTAGATAGCTAGGAGATAAAGCATAGAGAGACAAATAGCATAAATTGATAGCATAGCTTAGATTGAAGAGGAAGGAAAGTTTTCAAGTTGAATGCTTTGTAAGAGATTGTTGTGAACACTCCTATTGTAAAAAGAGTTATCATTGCTTGTGGTTTCATCTTTTATTGTGGGTAGTTAGCAAGATTTCTTCGTCCTTCCAATTCACTTAGAATCTTAAAGTAGAGCTTAGAGTAAAATAGATTTTATTTCATGCAAGTAGATGGTAGTTGTGGAATGTGGTGTTTAATTTGAGCAAAGCTTCGCTAATCCATACCACTAGCGGGCTCGCTGATGATGGGTTCGCCTTGCGTGGTCAACTGGAATATTGTGGACTTAACTTCGATTACGGCTTATATGTTGGTATGCGTCGTTGTGATGGTATCTGCATGTTGAATCATGATTTGAACATCTCTAGTTACCTTCTTTGAAGATTGCACCGGTTTTGTGGAAGCTGTCCGAAGTGAGGCGAAGCAGCGTTTGGTTGAAGTTTGCAAGAGTTGATCTTCACATCCCCCGTTTAGAGTAGATCATAGCATTTCTAATCCCTACAACCATTCAATTCAATACTTTCCAGTTAGTTTAGGAAACTTGAACTTCAACGAGAAATCTTCCGAATCTTTAAAAACCGCTTTCTCTTTGAGCTTCAATTGAACAATTATGTAAGTCCCCCTTGAGATACTAGCATATCACATCGAGCCAACTGAGACTACGTCCACTGCATAAAGGAACCTTGGAGTTGAATGCATGAAATTTCTTGCAATCTTAGCATGCAGGAGATTTTGTTCAAGAGAGGATAGAGTAGCCGTTGGGAAACTTTATTCTGTGTTGGTGCGGTCATAAAACACCCATCAACACTACCTTCCAGTCATGCATGAACAGGATACTCAGCAAACAATTACACAAGTTTGTTTTGGTCTTCTTTGATGATATTCTCATTTTCAGCAGGTCATGGGAAGAACACTTAAGGCATTTAGATGAGGTGTTGGGTATCCTTGAGGGTGAATATTTGTATGCTAAGGAGTCCAAGTGTGAGTTTGGTATGAAAAAATTATTATATCTTGGCCACATAATCAGCTCCAAGGGAGTTAGTGTTGATCTTGAAAAGATCAAAGCTATTCTTGATTGGTCTCCACCCACTACTCTTACATAGCTGAAGGGATTCTTTGGGTTATGTGGTTTCTAGAGGTTTGTCAAAGGATTTTCTCAGTTGGCTGCCCCACTTACAGATTTGACCAAGAAAGGAGCTTTTGTTTGGTCTGAAACAATGCAACAATATTTTGATCACTTCAAGCAATTGATGAGCACATCCTATTTTAGCTATTCTGAATTCTACTAAGCCTTTGGAGCTTGAGTGTGATACATCAGGTGAAGGTATAGAAGCTGTCCTCAAACAAAAAAAAATCCCAATTGCATTTGAGAGTAGGAAGTTGAGAGGAGGTGAAAGGGGTACTCCATCTATGACAAGGAGATGTTGACAACAATGCATGCTTTAGCCAAATTTAGACGATACCTTGTTGGAGGGAGGTTTGTTGTTAAGACTGGTCATAATAGTCTTAAATGCTTCCTAAATCAGAAAGATCTTAATGAGAGGCTATAAAGACCCTTACCCAAGATAGAAATTTTTTCATAATTATCCCCAGTTTGACAATGCAAGCATTTTGTCAAATAGTTTACTTGCTTTCTGTTTTGAGTTGCTTTCAAATGGTATTTAAATAGAAATTGCATACACTAAACTCATCATATGAACTAATACACCACTTCCAATGGTTTAGCATTTACATTTAACCATTGCATCATAAAGGTAGATGGAAATCACATCAGCACAATATTACTGAACAACTAATTTTCATGTTCCAAGTTGACACCATTAATTGCACATATCTGATATTCAAATTACAATATGGAGCATTAAATGCAAGAAGTTCTAAATATATAAAAGCACCTTATGAGTTGCAACAACTAGCATTAGAAAATATCAGATTATTGAAAGTTGGCGCTAGTATTAGTAGACTGAACCCCTCATAGAACTCCACACACCCTTGGTGATGGATCACGGCAGGTAGGGAAGGGCAGTGGTAGAGTTTTAAAGGCCCACAATCTCCTTATTTTTCCTCACGCCCAGTCTCAATTTCCACAACGCACACATAAAATGCCAATGATCCTTCCACTAGCAAATGATGAATGATGAACTGATAAGACTGCCACGATTTTTCCCTAGATTAAGCTGCCCAACTCAGCATGATTATCCCAATGTCATCGATCAGCAAAATGAAGTGGAATGTTGCAATATATCATAAACTCCTTTGTAAATTAAAGCACCTCCCTTCATACAAATCGACCAGCAAATGAGGAGGGTTTGAAAATGATCAAAATCAGATATACCAACATCTCTACAAATTTTTCTTTGAAGGAGACTCACAAATTTGAAACAATCTGAACTCCACAAGCTAGGGTGGATAGTTTCAACACTGAACCCTGTAAACCTCAAGCTCCCTAAGCTTCACAAATAGCCATAAAGAAATAATAAATTTCGATAATGAAAAGAGCCTCCAAAATGAATTATTATATCTTCCCGTGAATGCTACTCCAAAATACCTTTTCCCTCACAAATATTAAAATTAAATATTTGGACTTTTGACTTTAGGAGGGAAATACAATAAAGTGACTTTATAATATTATAAGTCCCACTTAAGTCACGTTAAAATAATATTAATTAATTAATACTATTCGTACTATTTACTTGAGAAGAATAATATTAAATAATCAATAATTAACTCCCTTATTTTTATTTAATGGTTTACAAGAATTAAATAATCCATTAAATCATTCAAACTATCAATTGGAAGGGAACATTATAGTCCCCCCTTCCCAAAATCGCTTGCCTACAAGCAATTTTAGATTAGGGTGCTGAAGGATCTACTCACTCTCCCACGTGGCATCTTCCCTTGGTAGATCCTTCCATCTAACAAGATACTCCTTGATTGTTTTGCTTCTCAACTTCCTCTCACAATCATCCAAAATCTCATCCAGAATCAAGATCAACTTGCCCTCTTCATCAAGGGGTGGAAACTCTGCTGAAACTATAACCTGTAGTGTCCCTCCAGTTCGGCCGTCTTTGGTTTCTGAGTAAGTTTGCTTTTTTGATGTATTTAGTAGTTTTGTTTAAAATAGTTAATTAAATTGAGAATTATTTTGCTATGGTGAATTTGAGTACCATTAGAAAATAAACTGTGTGAGACCACTCCACCATGTCCACATAAGATGATTGATGATGTGTAAATTTATACCATATTTAGAACATAGTTAGTCGCTTATCGGGGTCAGGGATTGTCGGGTTATTGATTATAAACTTGTTTGAATGATCTTTATTTGGGTATAGAATGCATACTTACCCTATCATTACGGATTGATTTTAGGAATCCATAATAATTTACTCATATTCTATGTATTAAGAAATTGCGAATAAATATGTTTTAGATGATTAATTGTCTTTTAATTGATTCTAATTTGTCTTGATAATATAGTTGATTTCTATAGCTAAGAATTTTAATTCTACAATATTAATACATGTTCTAGTTAAAATAATAAAATAAAATAAAAATAATAACAATACAATTGTTTGATTTTAGAAGTGAATAGATTATATTAAAAGAGAATTTGAATACTTACCTTTATAATTATTAAATGAGGATTATATTAAATCCATGTGATTATTGTACGATTTAAAATGTGTCAACAATAATTGGTGGAGAATAATTTGGGATAAAAAATTGAATTAAGTAAATTAGAGTAAATTAAATACCATATTTAATAAAAGATTTGATTTAGATTTTGGTTGTGTTGTGACCTTTTTTCACACATCGCCCCATTCAAAATGGGGACCCCCTAAATTTTTGCTCCATTCCGGTCTTTTGGCTTTGGTCTTTGTTTTTCTCTCTCGTTCTACTTCTTTCCCGCTATCTGCTTTCCGGGGACGCTCCCATTTGCGAGCTTGATCGAAGATTCAACCAAGTACTGAAATTAGGGTTTCACATCTTTAGGTCACTTTGAGGTCAAATTGAGTTGGTTGGTCAGCTTTTGAGCCTAGCAGTGCTATTACCATGCTTTCAGCAAGTAACCCCTAAATTTTCACTGAGTTCTGCCAACTTTCTATTTTTAGTAAGTGTCAGTTTAGGGTTGATTTTTCTCGAGATTCTCACATTTTGGCAACTCCATTGCATTCTGAACACTTCAAGTTCATTTCTGATAAAGTTTGAGCAAAAACGGACGACTTGCTATTTTTAGCATTCCAGCTTCCAGAGCAGATTTCAAGGTCTACATGTTACATTTTCTGATGCATGTCCGAAGATTCTTTCTGGGTTTTTTGAGACCTTCGCAGTGATATGACATGCAAAGCAGGATGACAACTTTCAGCGCTCGACCTTCGGAGGCCGATATTAGGGTTTGCATACAGACTTTTTCAGCGCATGTCGGCATACTCTTTCTGGGTTTTCAAAGAGCTTCGCGATGATGTAACATGCAAGTGTAACCGATCACTTTTCAAGAACTTACTATTTTTAGCCAGTGCTTGCATGTTGGAGATTTTTCTGGGTTTTTCTGGGTTTTTCGAGGTTTTCTGGGCAGTATGAAATGCAAAACCATCTAGCGGCCTGACGATCACTTTTTTGGCCACTTTTTTTTTTTAGCAGGTACCACTTGGACCGCTGTTCAGCACTTCAAAACTGCAAACTGATCATCATGCAACTGAAACAAGGTCAAACAGAGCTCATCTGAGGAGAATGCATAAAATTAGGGTTTTCAGCTTGAGAGCTAAAAATGAGGAGTCCGACGTCAAAATCTCCAAAACTGAAGTATCCATCATGGTCAGCATCTTTCAGGAAGTCTGCTGGCAAAATTTGAAGGCAGTCGAAGAACTTGCTATTTTTAGTAAAGTGTTCCAGGCACAGGCTATAAATAGAAAGTTGATCCCGGGCGTCAGCGCAGACAGGCAAATTCACCAACAAGGAGCGCACTGTCCAAATTTCAAATCAAATGAGGCTAAGGAAGTCTCAGAAACGAGCACTTACTATAAATAGTAAATCACTTCAGAAGCGGCTATAATTGGCAGGTCAGCATCAAATCTCAGCAGGTACAAGTCAAACGTGTGATGAACGATCCTTGGCGCAAATTTCAAAGCTAACAGAGTTACAGAGAATGAGAAATCAGATAATTGCTATTTTTAGCAAGCCAAGACTGAAATTAGGGTTTCCTAAAACCAAGGGCATAACACGACAATCAAGCAAAAACAGCATCCAGTTACGATCACCAGGCATCAGGCATTCAACATATGAAATTTGAGCACTTTCTGAGCAGTTTCTATTTTTAGCAAGTTGCTAAAAATAGCAGGTGCAAACAGGGATCAAGCATCGACAGCACAAATCAATTGAAATTCAGAGCAGGGTAGAAATCAGGCTTTCCAAGGTCAAAATTCAGTTGACGGCGCAAAATTCAGAGAACTTTCTAAAAATAGAAACTCAGGGCGAATTAGGGTTGACAGAGGAAAATCAACTTAAATCTAGCAGAGAGGCAGAAAATTGACTAAGTCTGGTAAATTGGAATTGGCATGGGTCAAAGGCGCCCTTGGGCTTAAAATTTCACTAAGTGATAGAATTGAAAGTTACACATGTAATTTGCGCCCTCAATTGAAAGGGGAGACTGGAAAATGCGCCCAAGGGTCTTGAAAAATGCTAAGGCGTCAAAATTTGAAACACCACATGTCAAATGCGCCATTGGTGTTGGAGTGAGAGGTTTCGCCTAAGTAATGAAATTAAAAGCACGACCCTTGATTTGCGCCCCAGATTACTTCAAGATTTTTCTAAAATGTCAAAAATGGAGGCTCATGGGTCTAGATGCGCCCCTCTTTAAGGACTTAGGAATTTTGCCTAAGTGTCGAAATTGGATGTTGGGGGTCCCATTTGCGCCTGGCAATATGAAGGATAATGGCTCAAAATTTCTCCAAGGCATGTAAAGTGAAAATTGACCCTTCTAAATGCGCCCAGCTCAAGGAGGAGACGGGAAAATATTCTAAGTCTGGGAAAATGAAAGTAAAGGGGTCTAAATGCACCCATGACAAGATTGAAAGCTGCAAGGCTTAAATGCGCCCCCCTTCTCAACTTGGGAATATTTTCTAAGTGTTCAAAAATGAAACCTTGGCCTTGCAAATGCGCCTCAGGCATTAATTGAAAGCTCCATGTGTAGAATGCGCCATCAATTGGATGTTGACCCATTAAAATGCGCCCCTCATCAAAGATGCTGAAAGTGAAATTTCCCTAAGTGTCAAAAATAAAAGTTGCAAAGCTAAAATGCGCCCTTGATGTTGGATAACAAATTTGGCTAAAGCGTGGGAATTGGAACTGAAAGTAGGCTATGCTAAATGCGCCCCAAACTGAATGCTTCCCAGGACAAATGCGCCCAAAGTGAACTTAGAAATTACTAAGTGTCAAAGCGAATGTTGACCCTCTCATATGCGCCCATGATAAATTGGAAGCTTGATAGGTGATTTGCGCCCAAGTAATGAAACTAAGAGTGGACCCTATGACTTACGCCTAAGGAATGGGAACTCAAAGTTTACTCATCCAAATGCGCCCAGGACCTTGAAAAATGCTGAGGCGTAGAAAATGAAAGAACACCATACCATATGCGCCTATGTCAAGAATGGAAGCACCACATCTCATACGCGCCCAGCCAAGATAAAGCAATCAAAAGGTTTTCTAAGGCATTGAAAGTCAGAGCTTCAGCACTCATATGCGCCCAAGTAAGAAGAGAATAATATGTGGGCTAGGAAATTTTCTAAAGTAAAGAAATGAAAGCATATAGTGCCAAATGCGCCCAGCTTATGGAGTGGAATTGGTAAATTTTCTAAGGCAACAAAGTAGAAGCTCCCTACCTCATTTGCGCCCAGGGAGAGAGGAAGAGGGCCCATGTGTGCCTAACTCAAGGGTTGAGATTGGATAGATTCTAAGGCGTGTAATTCAAAACTGAAAGTTACTACTCTCAAATGCGCCTTGATGAGAAAGAGGGGGTTTTGAAAAATATTTCCAAGACAGGCAAACTGAAAGTTGGATTCTTATGTGCGCCCAGCTGGAAGAGAAAGATTTGAATTTTCCTTAAGGCGTCGAAATCAAAGTGAGAGGGGAAATTTAATATCTTAAGGACCACCATATGCGCCTTGATCTTGAGAAGAAGCAAGAAAACGCCTAAGTGTTGAGAATTTAAAAGTATAAGACTCCAAGTGCGCCCCTGCTAGAAGAATGTTGGAAATTCAAAGCTTGAAGAGTAAAATGCGCTTTCTCTTGGAGACAAACTTGAATTTATTTTATGGTGTAAAAACTTCAAACTACCTACCTCCATATGCGCCATGGGTAAGGGTGGAAGGATGATCCCATGCGCCCAAGCTAGAAATGAAATTAAAAGGGGCGTTAAAAATAAAAGCTCATGATATAAAATGCGCCTGGACCCAAAGTTGTTTTAATAAAAGATGTCTGGGGCGAGTTTTAAAATAAAATTTTAAGTGCTCAATACGCCTAAACTTGGGAAATGCTTCTAAGGCGTGGCCAGGATAAGATTGGAGAAGCTCGACAAATTCGTAATGTGAGAATAAATTAAAAGGGTGTGGAAGAAGGAATAATTTCTCCAGGCAATCAATTTTAAATTTTGCCTAAGACAGAGAAATTAATTTAATTAAATTAATTATTTTCCTAAGTCAAAAAAAAATTAAATTCCCCTTTAAATTTCGACACATAAAATTCTAAAGATCGGACGATTTTAATCATGGGGAATTTATTTCTGAGTTAATTATGGATGGAAAATAAAATTACGCCTAGCCGATTTAAAGTGTTGATATCGAATTTTTAAAAGTGCAGTGGAGAAATAAATTAAAATGGCATTTAAATTAAATTTTAATAAATTAAATATGCCATTTTAAAAAAAGCAGTTGAGATCATTTCAAATCGGAGTAAAAATGATTTTCTCGAAATTACTGAAGGTAACTGGCAGTCGGGAGGGAATTTTAAATTTAAATCGAGGAAAGAATCTCCCTAAATAGCAAATTGTCATAACAACTGCCAGACGACTGGAATATTCCCTTTTTATTTTAGCAAATGCGTCAGTCATGATGAAGGGAATAAAAGGCATCTGCTAAAATTAGCACCGGCTTTCGGCTATAAAACTCTGAGGATTTTCATTCTCATCTCACAAGATTCGAAGCTGAAGTTTATGTTGGTGAGTTGAGTTGTGAGATTTAATATTTGAAAGTTGCTGAAAGTGTGAAGTGTGAAGTCGATTTTTCAAGAGCTTGAAATTGTTGAGGATTGAAATTGTTGAAATCGGAGTTGCTGAGTTGCGAAGTTGCTGCGATTTGAAGTAAAGTTTGAAGTGTTAAGCATTTTTATTTCCCCAAGTTATTGAGGTAAGTGCTCGAAGTTGCTGAGACTTTATATTTTGCTGAAAGTTGAAATGTTTTCGAAATTGAAAGTTGAAAAAGCTGAAATCATTTAATCGTGCTGGAGGTCAAAACTGTTTGAATTCGAAATTACTTGAACTTTAAATTTTCTGAAGTTACTGAATGTTAGAATCAAATCGAATTTAAAATTGTTGAAGCCTTCGAAGTTGCTGATGTATAACTTTCGAAGTGCTGATTTGAGATTGCTAAAACTTTTCGAAGTTGTTGATTTATAACTCTCGAAAAGTTGATTTGAAATTATTGAAACATGCTGATTCGAACTTGCTCATTTAAAACTTTCGAACCTATTTAAAAGCCTTCGAAGTTGCTAACATATAACTGTCGAAGGGCTGATTTGAAACTTGGTGATTTATAACTTGCAAGCTTGCTGATTTAAATCTTCAAAGTTGCTGATGTAAAACTTTCGAAGTTGGTGATTTTAAATTTTTTAAACGTTGCTGAAACATTGAAACATTTTGCCGAAGTCGAGATTGCTGGAGTTGAATATTTCTTTTGGCTGCAAGTTGTTGAAGTTCGAAGTTTAAATTATCGAGGTTTGAAGTCGAAGTTTGATGCTGAAGATATTAACTTGCATTTATTTTTTGCAGCCAACTTCATCCGCCAACCATCTCACGTGATTTTTATTTTAAAATAGTTCGAAGTGTAATGTTTGCTTTTTGTTTTGCAGATGGCTGATGGACGAAAGGCTGATGTTGCTGGAACCAGCAAGGCTCGAACAAAGGCTGGGAACAACGAAGCTGGCAAGGAAAACGCCTCCAGGCAGGCGATTATCAAGGGTCTGAAGAAATCCTTTATTCCGGAATCCAAGATTGTGTCGAAGTTTGGCAACTTGACAGACACCAACCTGGGACCTTTCAATCTCGAGGCCTTCACGCGCAGAATGTACGGACAAGGTGGCAATCTTCCTACAGAGGTATCGCGCAATATTGTCAAGAGTGGGTTATACGCAACAGCAGGGTTCCAACCGGTAGTTCGTTGTCCTGAGTTAATCTTAGAGTGCGCCAACTTTTACAACTCTGATGATCGGACTATCAGTTCTCCAGATGGTATGATAATGGCCAACTTCGCTCCTGATGCAATTGGCGAGGCGTTTGGGATACTTGCTACTGACAATATGTTGTATAAATCCAAGGCAAAGGCTGACAAGATGTACGCCACGTCCTTTGAAAAGTGCATGAAGAGGATAAACACTACTTGGATGCGAAAGCCGAAGCCTCCTGCTGCAAGGCTGCCAAAGCAGATAATTTCTGAAGAGCTGAAACAAGAGTATTGCAATATCATTATGCTGCTCAGCAGGGTTAACGGCAGCCCACAATCATTCGTGTTCGAGCCATGGATGTTCTTCTACATCAGCGTGGTGCTCGAAGGGAAGGAGCAAGTAAATTGGGTGCAGATGATAAGTGATAATATTGACGAACAGTTCCAGAGTCTCAAGAGAACAAAAACATTTTACATGAACTCGTATGTCATTTACATGCTTGCTCGAATGACAAAGTACAGAGGGTTGGCGTATCAAGAACCAATTGGCTGTGGATACAATCAGTTCAAGATTCACCAGTCCTACAGACAGTTGCACCTCACGCACACGGGTGACTTCCAGAGAGTCAATGATGCCTTCACTATGTATATCACAAGAACTCTTCAGTAGAGGTTGCAGCAGAGAATATCCGAGGAGGCACAAATGCTGATAGAAGAATATGGGTGTTGGTTCGTCCAATTCCAGAAGTTTACTTATTTGAGGCTGCCAGGGTACGATTCATATGTCTACAAATTACCAAGGTACCCCACCAACAAGATGATACTACTCGAGTTGTCTAGGCAATTGGTGGCCTACGACAAAATCATAAGGCGAAAGAAGAAGGGAGGCTTGCATTTTCCCATTGTGTTGGGAAACTCACTTGAGGAATGCCCCACGTTGCAGGCAGCCAAGGAGGCTGAAGATGAATTAAAATTCTATAAGTTGACTCTTCATACCAGCCGACAAGATTTTGATCCTAAGGGGAAGATTGGAACGGTGCAAGGTGTAGAGTACAGGCACAAACCTCACCTAGAAGATTTTTGGGCGAATGCTGGAAGTGAAGCTGAAGTCAGGAAAAGAACGTTTTCGAGGTTGCCACTCAAGATGATTAGAGAATGCGAAGTGATCCAAGTGCCCGATCAAGTTGAAGAAGATACCAGGATAATCCATCCAGATTATGAAGCAGTAAAGAACACACCGTTTCCACCAGTAGATTGGGCCGAGCCGGAGATCACTGATTTGGACACCTTGTCAATTCCCGTCTTAACTTTCAAAAAGGCTTGGGTGGTGTTTTGACGTTTTTCACACATCGCCCCATTGCAAATGGGGACCCCCTAATTTTGGCTTTGCTTGTTGGTTTGTTTTTGTCTCTCTCTTGTTCTGTCTATCTTTCTGGGACGTTCCCGTCTTTGAGCTTAAACAAGTGAAATTTGGCCAAGTCTGAAATTAGGGTTTCCATCCTTCTGGTCAGTTCGAGGTTAAACGAAGTGAATAAATTGAAAATTGAGACTAACATTGTTGTCAGTATGCTTCTAGCAGGCTCTCAGCAAGTTTTCATCCGATTCTGAGGTACTTACTATTTTTAGTAAGTGTGAAATTACAGGCAATTTATCAGCTATTTTGAGATTCCGACAGTCACACGGCATTCAGAGCACGTCAGACTGCTCACATGCAAAATTTGAGCGAAAACATACTACTTTCTATTTTTAGCAGTCCTGCTTCCGGGACAAATTTCTGGGCTCAGATGCAGAGTTTTTCTTTGCATGTCCGGAGATTCTTTCTGGGTTTTTCGAGACCTTCGCAGTGATATGACATGCAAAGCAGGATGACAACTTTCAGCGCATGTCGGCATATTCTTTCTGGGTTTTCCAAGAGCTTCGCAATGGTGTAACATGCAAATGGAACTGATCACTTTTCGGAAACTATTTTTAGCCAGTGCTTGCATGTTGAAGATTTTTCTGGGTTTTTCAAGATTTTTCGGGCAGTATGACATGCGAAGTCATCCAACAGCCGAATGGTCACTTTTTCGGCCACTTTCTATTTTTAGTAGGTACCACTTGGACAGCTACTCAGCACTATGGAGCGGCAAACTGGTCATCATACAACCGAAACGGTGACAAACGGAGCTCATCTGAGGAGCATGCACCAAATTAGGGTTTCGAGCTTGAAAGCTAAAAACGAGGAGTCAGACGACAAAGTGCCCTAAAACGAAAGTATCCATTACGATCAGTATCCTTCAGGAGGTCTGCTGGCAAAATTTGAAGGCAATCGAAGAACTTGCTATTTTTAATAAGGAATTTTGGGCGCAAGCTATAAATAGAAAGTTGATCTCGACGTCAGCACAAACGGGTAAATTCACCAACAACGGGCGCACTGTCCAAATTTCAAATCGAACGGAGATAAGGAAGTCTCAGAAACGAGCACTTACTATAAATAGTAAGTCACTTCAGAAGAAGCCATAAAGGGCAGGTCAGCATCAAATCTCAGCAGGTATAAGTCAAACATGTGATGAGGGATCCGTGGCGCGAATTTCAAGACAAACAGAGTTGCCAAGAATGAGAAATCAGATAATTGCTATTTTTAGCAGGTCGAGACAAAGGAATTAGGGTTTCCTAAATTCAAGGGCGAAACACGACAGCTAGGCAGAAGCAGCGTCCAGCCACGACCATCACATTTTAGGCATTCAACACGCAAAATTTGAAGGCATTCTGAGCAATTGCTATTTTTAGCAGGTTGCTAAAAATAGTAGGTACAGGCAGGCACCTGACACCAGCAGCTTAATCACATCCCGAGAGTCAACACAAAGCAAAATCAGGCTCTTCAGAGTCAAAATTTAATCCAAAGCACAAAATCTGGGAACTTGCTAAAAATAGAAAGTTAGGGTTAGCATGAACAAGTCTCTCCAAATTTGACAAATGGCATAAAATTCACTAAAATTGATAAATTTTCAAGTCCAGCTGGTGAAGAACGCCTTTAAAAGCCGAAGATTTGTGGAAATTCTCTATGCACTTGAAATTTGAAGTTCACAGGCCAAATCCGCCTTGAGAAGCTAAAGATGGGTAAAATCCTTCCAAGTGTTGATAAATTTTCAAGCTCAGGCATTGAATTGCACCCTTGAAGAGAAGATGAAGGTGAAAATATTCTAATTCATGAAACTAGAAGTTCCACCTCTCAAGTGCGCCCTTGACTAGTGGAGGGAGTTGGAGGATTTACTGAGTATTTCAAAATTGAAAGCATGACCTCTTGAGTGCCCCTTAGTTGAAGAATTGGCAGAGAAAATTTCGAATGTTCAAAATTAGAA
The DNA here is from genome assembly GCA_007258455.2 of Sequoia sempervirens. NCBI lineage: Eukaryota > Viridiplantae > Streptophyta > Pinopsida > Cupressales > Cupressaceae > Sequoia > Sequoia sempervirens. The sequence continues at coordinate 96,516 of VDFB02324436.1, read as the reverse complement.
GCTCAGCACCCTGAATGCACCTTTGACTTGCATAAAGACTTAGAAAATATTCTAAGTGTTATAAATTCGAAGTAGGCACACCCAAATGCGCCCACCAAGGTCAAGAATTCGAAATGACAAAAATGAAAGAAAAGACTCTCATATGCGCCTAAGTCAAAATTGGATGTTGCACATGTCAAATGCGCCTTAGTGTGTAAAGGTGTTGAAAGTGAAATTTGACCAAGTCCTCAAGCTGAAAGTTCACTCTCCCATGTGCGCCCAGGCCAAAACTGGAAGTAGCAACAGGCAAATGCGCCCTTGAGGAGAAAGTAAGTTGGGAAAATTTTCAAATCACGAAATTGAAACCTCCACCTATGTTTTGCGCCTTGGAGCTGAAGGTGTGCTTTGCGCCCAATAAGGATATTAGAGATTCAGAATTTCTGCAAGTGATGCAATTGAAAGTTGATCCTATAATTTGCGCCTGGGCCATGAAATTGAAAGTTTGTCCTCTGATATGCGTAAAAAAGTTCAAGTTGGAAGTAAAAAGACTCATATGCGCCTGGAGGCTTGAAATGAAATTTGCGCCTGGAAATTGAAACCAAAACCTCTGTATGCCATATGCGCCTATGTTCTGAATTGAAAGCATCAACACTAATATGCGCCTGACTTGGGGAGGATGGAAAAATTTTCTAAGGCGTCAAAACTTGAAGTTCACCATGTGATATGCGCCATGCAAAAGGTGGGTGTAGAGTGAAACGTGGTAAAGTTAATGAGTGAAAAGGACTATGGCGTTGAAGTGTGAAGTATTCTCTCATGAAGTATGGGATGCGCCTAAACTTGAGGGAATGATATTGCTAAGCGATGAAAAATAAAGAGTAAGCTGGGCGTTGGATTTTTGTTTAACAAAGTGTCCTTCATGAAGTCTAATGTGCACCCAAGTTGATAAATAAAATAAAGCATGATGTGCTTTAAAGGAAAATTTTCTAAGATGAATTGACAAAAGTTCCCACCAAGATTAAAAAAATTTCTAAGGCAAAAAAAATTTTCAAAATGCAAAGTGATTCAAAATTTTTCTAAGGCACAAAATTTTTCTTCCTTAAGAAAATACGCCTGGGCTTGAAGGTGTGAAATTTTTCAAAAGCCCGAATAAAGTTGCCAGTGGAAAAGTTAGTGAGTGCTTGCTTCGGGAGGTGGGTAAAATATTTTCAAGTCAGAGCAACAAGAGATGTTCACAGATGTGAAGAACGGGATTTAAAATTGTTGAAAATCATTTTTTCTAAGGTTCAAAAAATTCAAAAATTAAATGAACCCGTTCGTTAGGTACCCATGGATTCGATGCGTTCTAAAGGAAATTTTCTTCTGGGTATTGTTGATTATCGATGAGGAATGGATTTTGAGGTCTTCCACAGCTTGTCACGGATTTCAAGGTGAAGATTTTAAATGGGCACCAGGATGATTTTCCTAAGGGAAATTTGAAAAATTTTCTAAGGCAAGGAATAAATGATGTTGTCGAAGATAAAATGCCTTGGCGGACGAATTTGAAAGTGATCGCCTAGATGATTTTTGATCAAATTCCTGATGAAAGAATTTCTTCTCGAGCCAGAGTTGAATGAGATATCAAAGTGAAGAGCGCCAGGCAGAATGCAGGATGGGTTGAAAATTTGGCTAAGGCATGAAGAATTTGAACGCGAAGTTGGCTAAGGAAAAATGATGAGCCCTTGAAGATCAAAGCGTGAAAATCAGGTAAGTAAGGTGAATTTATATTATGATGTGTTCTAATGCTCTTCTCCTTGCTTGTTTTGCAGGAGGAACGTCGAGGTCGGGCGGCGATGATTTGAAATGGTGAAGCACGATGATATTACAACCTTCAGAGGAAGATAAAGTTATGAGTTTCAATCTTGAAGGAAGAAAAAGTTGCAAGAAATTGGCTAAGTGTTAGCTCAAGTGACAAAGAAGTTAAAGAGCAACGTCAAGAAAGAAGATCAAGAATAGTGTGAACGCGTCTACAAACGGAATCTTCTAGAAGGATGATGGTGGACATTAATGACGCATTTATTACCCCACTCTCTTTTGTGGCGGTGTTTAGGGCAAATCATGTTTAGGGCTGAGGTGGCACGATTTGGGCCATCCAGCCGATTGTAACCCTAGCCGTCTTTTGGGACTTGGCTAGCTATATAAAGGGGAAGTCTCCCTCATTTGTAACTCAGTAGACAATTCATGAGACAGTAGAATTAGAGTAGAAGTTAGAATAGAGAGACAACTTAGAAGTAGATTGATAGTGTAGTTGGAGGAGAAGGAAAGTTTTCCTTTGAAAACTTTTGTAAGAGATTGTCGTGTAAAACTTTCATAATAAAAGATCTTTTCATTGATGGTGAAATTCGTCTTTGTTATGGATAGCTAGCGAGGTTTCTTCATCCCTTCTACTTCAAGTAGCATAAAGTAGAATAAGTTTCATTTCATGCAAGTAGTAGATAGTAATTGTGGAATGTGGTCTTCAATTTGAGCAAACTTCGTCTATCCATACCACTAGTGTATTTGCTGATGGTGAATGCGCCTTGTGTGGTCAACTGGAATATCATGTACTTAACTTCAATCACAGTTTGAATAATGGTATGCGTCGTTGTGATGGTATTTTATGTCAAGTGGTGGTTTGAACATCTTTAGTCATCTCCCTTGAAGATTGCACCGACTCCGTGGAAGCCGTCCGATGCGAGGCAAAGCGAAGTCCGGTTAGAAGTTTGCTGAAGTTGAGCTCCATATCCCACACCCTTGGGTAAATTAGAGCTCTCTAAACCCTGCATTTTAAATCCAGTACTTTCAAGTTAGATCAGGAAGCAAGAACTTCATAGATAAATCTATCGAGCATTTGGATTCCCTTCTCTGCTGCCGAACAATTCCGTAAGTCCCCTTAAAATACCAGCAAATCACATTGGGCCAACTGAGCCTATTCGCACTAAAAGAACCTTGGAGTTGAACGCACGAACTTTCTTGCAATCTTAGCGTGCAGAATACTTTGATCAAGAGAGGATAGGGTAGCCGTTGGCGACTTTATTCTGCGTTGGTGCGGTCACGAAAAACACATCAACAGGTGGAAGAACGTGTTTACAAATTAAGGAGGAGGTCAGTTGCTTTCACATACGACCTCATGGGTGATAAAAGGCCACCGGTGTCGGCGAAGAGAAAGAAACAAATTGCCCAGCCTCCGGAGCCACAGCCACCACAAGAAGAGCCACAACCACGGCAAGAGGAACCTGTTCAGCCAGAGCCTCAAGGATCAGAGGACACGTCATCTACTCAGTTGGTGTCCCATTCCTCCAGTGTGCGCGAAGTTTCATTATTTGCAAATCAGAGGGCTCGAGGGAATGAAGAGCCAGAGGTAGGGGAAGTTAACCAACCAATGCCAAGGGAGTTGGATACCCAGAGCGTCAATGATCCTGAAGGTGCCAATAAACCAGATGAAGGGGAAGAAACGGATACGGACACCCACTTCGACTATTCCTTCGGAGATGAAGACGTTGGAGCTCGTGAAGAGAGCGATCAAGACATTGAAATAATTGAGCCTCAGCAGAATGTTGCTCGAGAAGAGGTCCGTGAAGTGGAGGCAACTGAGGAGCAGCCCCTCATTATTTATGATATTCAGCGCAATTGGCTTTCACAGGCAATCAGGAGGGATCGGGATGATGATGCGGACCTGGCAGTTGAAATGGAAGAGCTTCTAAACAGGACTAGCAAGTTGCCCAAAAGGAAAAGAGCAAGGAAGTACACGAGGATGGAAACTAATGAGGCAGGTTCACGCAGCCTTCACATTGCTGTTCCAAGAGAAGATTATGATTTAAGTGATGCCATGCCAGAAAATTACACGATCACCACAGTTGAGTTGGGACGTCCTTCCGGAGTGCAAGTGGTAGAAGAAGCTGAAAGTTCATTCCAGGCATTGAAGGATAGGCTGGTGAAGAAGGAAGGAAAGTACAAAAGATTGAAAAAGGAACACAAGGCACTGGTCCAATATGTGCAACATCTAGCACATCCGGTCGCTCGAGAGAATCCAGTGGTGGAGCTTCCGCCTGGGTTGCCATGAGAGCCAATCAGTGGGCTTGAGGAGATAAGGAGAGCTATACGGGAAGGAGACAAGTGGATAAGCGGTATCCACACTAAGGCAGAAAAATTCATGGCCGATCTTGTCTCAGCATTTCAGAATGCATCTGGCATCCTCTCACGCCTGGATAATGTCGAGCAAGCCTGGGGAGACACCCACATTTTTCAAGACAACTATCCCTCGCTTTGCTGTTTTGATGCGTGTGCCCACGCAAACTTTGGTGAATGGAGTAATCCAGGCAGGTGACAGGTATGATTTCCGTGGGTGGCATTCAGCAGCGTTCACTGGGAAGAGTTTCTTCGACACAGCAGCTATGGAGTCCACCAGAATCAAGAAGGCAATGAGGAACATTCACGAAGGCATCCTCAATACGTTGGATGCGTTGTTCGCAAGAAGGCTAACTCATGAGGAAGTGGAGGTGGAAGGATTAAAGGAAAGATTACAGCCTTTCTTTTCTGAGATGAGGACGTTTTCCCAGCTGGACTTTGAAAACATTTCTACGTTTTCAACAATTATTCAGAGTACGCAAGATTCTATTGAGACTTGGGGAAAGTCCTGTGAAAAGCATGAGCAGATGGTGGCAATCCTGGAATATCAGCTAAATCTTACTCCAGCAATTTCTGAGGAGGAGGTCGATGAGGTGCTGGCACGATTTGTAGCGTACGCGGTCAGAGAGAGGAGCAAAGGAATCCGAATCATGGACGAGAATCTTCTAGAAGGGTAGTGGGCATTAATTGCTCATGACGGTCAAAGGAGGAATCTGCTATTTTTGGGAGCATTTATGACGCCACTCCACCTTCTAGCGGTTTTTAGGGAAAACTCGTCTAGGGCTGAGGTGGCTCGATCTGAGCCCTCCATTCTAATTCAATCTGGACCGTCCATTGGAACTGGCCAGCTATATAAGGGGGAGTCCCCCTCATTTGTAATCTAATAGTTAGAATCAGAGAATAGTCAGCATAGTGAATTTGAAGCAGAATAGAGAGTAGATACTTTTGAGTTAGAGTAGTTTTCATTGCATTGTTGAAGAAGAAGGGGAATTCTCCCTTTGAGAATTTTGTAAGAGATTGTCACAAGGCTAATCATAATAAAGCATTTCATTGATGGTGAATTCAAATTTTGTTGTGAGTAGTTCGTGAGATTTCTTCTTCCTTTGACTTCAACTAGGATTTAATTTCATATTAATAGTTAGATATGGATGTTTATGTTTGACGTAAGTGAGCTTCTTTTATCCATACCACTAACGATCTTGCTAATGGTAAGCTCGTCTTGCGTGGTCAACTGGAACATTTCACACTTAACTTCGATCAAGGTTCATGTGCAGTTATGCATCGTTGTGATGGTAGTTGCATTATTGAATCGTGATTTGAACACCTTTCATATCCTTTGAAGATTGCACTTACTTTGTTGAAGCTATCCAACAGGAGGCTAAACAATGTTTGTTGAAGTTCATTGAAATTGAGCATAACACCCTTTGCATCTAGATTAGAATTTAGAATTTAGAAATCTCTGCAGCCATTCAAATTCCGCATAGTTTTGGTTAGTTTTAGGAAACTTGCACTCTAAAGTCAAATCATTCGCATAAAAATACCTTTCAAAAGCATATATTGGTTGTTACTATACGCATTCTGAACAATTACGTAAGTCCCCTCGTAAGAACACAGCAAATACACATCGACCAAACTGGGTCTATTCGCATTAAAGGAACCTTGGAGTTGAAAGTGTGATCTCACTCGCAATCTTAGCACGCTGAATACTTTGTTCAAGAGAGAATAGGGTGTCCGTTTGGAAACTTTGTTCTGCTGATTGGTACGGTCATAAAAATCACATCAACAGGTTGTTTTTGGATTATGTGCCTATTTGTATATTTAAAATTAGTGAATGGTAGAAATGGAATGTTATTTGATTAAAGAATTTAAAATTGGAAATTTTATTTTGATAAGTGTTGTGACCTTTTCACACATTGCCCCATTCAAGATGGGGACCCCTAATTTTTGCTCCATTCTGGTCTTTTGGCTTTGGTTTTCTCTCTCCTCTCTTTCTGCGTCTGCCTTTCGGGGATAGTGCCTGCCTGTGAGCCTAAAACATGAATTTGGCCAAGTCCGAAAATTAGGGTTTCCACCTTTTCCTGGTCAAATGAAATGAATGAATTGAAAATTGAGATTAACATTGTTCCAAGGTGTTTTTCAATCGAAATGAAATTCCGAGTACTACTATTAGTAAGTGTGCAACCTCGACTTTAACAATAACACAATACACTGCTAAGTTTGATTTTAGCGCAAATAGACAGTTTTTCAAGCTGTGTTTTTCGAGACCTCATGATGGTATAACATGCAAAGAGATAACGACTTTCGACAGCCTTCGAGGCTATTTTTAGGGTTTGCATGTCAGAGTTTTCTTTGCATGTCTGCATATTCCTTATGGCAGTGATGTGACATGCAAAACAAGATAATCACTCATTTGGGAACTTACTATTTTTAGCAGGTGTGTCCCGACAGCCGCCTCCCAGCACTTCAGAATCACGAGCTGATCGCAATGCAGCAGAAACAAGGACAAACGGAGATCATTTGATATGCATGCAAGGCAAATTAGGGTTTCCAGCTTCAGGGCCTAAAAAGAAGGGCAAGAAGTCAGAATTTTCGAAAACTGGTGTAAACCATCGCGATCAGCATCCTTCAGGCTATTTGCTGGTAAAATTTGAAGACAAACGGAGCACTTACTATTTATAGTAAATCATTTTGGAAACAGGCTAAAAATAGCAAATTAGTTGCATGCGTTGATGTCAGCAGTAAAGTCACGTGGTGAGAAGCACGTCATTCAAATTTCAAGTCAATCGGAGCTATGGAGGTATCAGAAGCAAGCAGTTACTATAAATAGCAAACCACCTTCAGAAATGGGCTAAAAATAGCAGGCCAACCCGAGCAGGCAGTGTCAAAAGGCCAACAAGGTTGTGAAGATGCAGTGTCTAAAACCTCAAATCATTCTGAGCCTCAGAGGTGTGAAAATCAAGAGACTTACTATTTATAGTAAGGCACAGAGGAGCTGGCGAAGGCAAGGAAAAGTGACTAAGTCTGAGAAATATCCTGCTTTACCTTGAAAATGCGCCCACTTCAGCTGGAGAGTAAGAAAAGTTTTTAAGTGTTCAAATATCCTCCTGCCTAGGCAAAATGCGCCCATCCTCAGGGAGAAAGTTAAAAAAAAATTCTAAGGCATAAGTTTTCATCCTCCTCCCATGGCAAAATGCGCCCAGCTCAAGGTCTCATGTTGGAAAAGTTTCTAAGTATAAAACTCATCCTCGTCTCATGCCAAAATGCGCCCAAGGAAAAGTTGGTGAAAGATACATGCAAAATTTTCTAAGTGTAAATTTTCATCCTCCTCTACTAGTAAAATGCGCCCATGCAGCAAATGAGTCAAAGGAAAGTCAACAAACTTCATCCACCTCCACCTTGAAAATGCGCCCTCACCTCAAGCCAAGCAAGGTAGTTGCAAAAAGTTTCTAACATGTTTTATCCCCCACCCCCTTTGAAATGCACCCACCTCTCAAGTCAAAGAAAGTCAAATGTTTTATCCTCCTCCCATGCTAAAATGCGCCCAAATAAGGGCATGTGAAGACAAAAAAATGAAGCTCAAGAGTCACAAGTAAAAGGCGTTGGAAGCTTATCCACCTCACTATAAGAAATGCGCCAAAGTTAGAAGGAAAGTCAAAGAAGGTTGAAGGCGTTGAAAATTTTCATCCTCTTGAACATGTGATATGCGCCCAAGTGTGTAAGGTGCTAGTTGATAAAAAATAAAAAATAAAGAATTTTCCTCACCACAGGCAGAGTGATTGAAGGTGAATAAAAAAAATTCTAAGGCAAAAATTTCAAAATGCAAAGTGATTCAAAAAATTTCCAAGGCACAAAATTTTCTTCCTTAAGAAAATACGCTTGGGCTTGGAGGATGATAAAAAATTTCAAAGGCATGGATGAATTTGCCAGTGAAGGAGTCCGATGATGCCAACTGCACAGGGTGGATATAAAAAAATTTCAAGTCAGAGCAACAAGAAATGTTCACAGATGTGAAAAACGGGATTAAATTTCATGATGAATTATTTTTCAAAGGTTCAGAATTCAAGAAAATTAAATGAACCCGTTCATTGTATACCCATGAATTCGACAAATTCTGAAGAAAATTTTCTTCTAGGTATTGAAGATCTTCAAAGAGAGGTTGATTTCAAAGTCAACCACAGTTCGTTGAGGCCTTCAGCATGAAGAATTTGATCGGTGCTCAAATTATGAATTTTCCTAAGGGAAATTTCAAAATTTTCTAAGGCAAATGCGAAGAAAATGTGTTTTCAAGGTAAAATCCTCCAGACAATGAATTTGAAAATGATCGCCTAGATGATTTTTGATCGAGTTCCTGATGAAATCTTTTCTTTCTCGAGCCTGAGTTGGATGAAATACCAAAGTGAAGTGCGCAAAGCAGAATGCAAGATGGCTTGGAAATTTGGCTAGGGCATGAGGAATCATGAAGAAGACAAAAGTTGGCTAGTGAAGGCAATGAACGCTTGGAAGTTAGAGCGTGAAAATCAGGTTAAGTAAGTTGAGATTATATTATGAAGTGTTCTAATGCTCCTCTCCTTGCTTGTTTTGCAGGAGGAACGTCGAGACCAAGCGGTGATGACTTAAGGTGATGAAGAAAATAATCCAAGATGACATTTCGACCTCGAAAGAAGAAAAGTTGTGAAAAATGGCTAAGTGTTGAGACTTAGTATAACTCAAGTGACAAAGAAGAAGTTGAGGAACGACGTCAAGAAGAAGATCGAGAACAGTGTGAACGCGTCTACAAACAGAAATCTTCTAGAAGATGGTGGCCATTAATTGCTCATTTATTGCCCCACTCTCCATTATGGCGGTTTTTAGGGCGAATCTTGTTTAGGGCTGAGGTGGCACGATCTGGGCCATCCAGCCAATTGTCATCTGAGCCGTCCGTTGGACTTGGCCAACTATAAAAGGGGGAGTCCCCCTCATTTGTACCTCATTAGAAATTAGAATTAGATCAGAGTTAAGATAGCAGAGAAGGAGTAGAGAGCAATTAGATAGTTGATAGTATATTTTAGATTGAAAAGGAAGGAAAGTCTTCCCATTGGATACTTTGTAAGAAGTTGTCATGAATGATTTCATAATAAAAGAATTTTTCATTGATGCTGATTTCTTCTTCGTTATGAGTAGTTGTTGAGGCTTCTTCGTCCTTCCAATTCACGTAGCTTAAAGTAAAGTAGATTTCATTTCATGCTAGTACTTAGTAATTGTGGAATGTGGTGCTCGATTTGAACAAGACTTCGCTTGTCCATACCACTAGCGGGCTCGCTGACGGTGGGTTCGCCTTGCGTGGTCAACTGGAACTTTGTGAAACTTAACTTCGATTATGGTTTATTTGTTGGCATGCGTCGTTGTGATGGCGTCTTCATGCTAGATCGTGATCTGAACATCTTGAGTCACTCCTCTGAAGATTGCACCAGTTCCGCGGAAGCTGTCCGAAGTGAGGCAAAACGGAGCTTGGTTGAAGCTTGTGAGAATTGATCGCCATGTCCCATGCCTTAGAGTAGATTAGAACTTCTTAGGCCCTACACTCTTTTAAATTCAGTTCATTTCTAGTTAGAATTAGGAAACTTGTGCTCACTTGCCAAATCATTCGAATCACATGAAAGCCCTTAGTCCGCTGTCTGCTGTCAACTGTCGAACAATTGTGTAAGTCGCCTTGAAATACCAGCAAAAAAAATCACATCAAGCCAACTGAGACTATTCGCATTTAAGGAACCTTGGAGTTAAATGTATGATCTATCTCGCAATCTTAGCATACAGGAAACTTTGTTGAAGAGAGGATAGAGTAGCCGTTGGCGACTTTATTCTGTGTTGGTGCAGTCGAAAAAACCACGTCAACAAGAGTCAACTTGAATTTTGAATGGGTTTTGGCTCCTTGTGGTTTTGGCGCACTTTCTAGAAGCTGCAAGAGATTCTTTTCAAGTCTATATAAGGAGGCTTCTATTCTTCATTTGGTATCTTTTGTCTACCATATTGTTATGTTGCTGGATTGTTTCCAGGCTAGAGCTTCGAGGAATGCATACCTCCTAGCAAGGATTAGACTTCGTGTTTGAAAGACAACACCTAGCTAATATTGGGATTGCTTCTCACTCAGAGAATGCAAAGGGAGCTTACACTGGAGATTTTCTGATGTTTCTTATAGTTTTGTGTTGCTGGTTGCAGTCATTGCTGAAGGGAATTTTAGCTTGGAAGTCTTAGTCAGATTTTTGTTTGGTTCTAGGTACTTTACCCTTGTCTTTCTCATCCTAGGGTGCCCCTCTCTGGTGAGTTTCAGATTTTATTGTTGAGTGTATGATTTTATCTTGTCAAATCGCCCTTTCTAGAGGCTTTTCATTGCTGAGTTGTCTCGAAATTTGTGCAAAAAAAAATATCAGACATTTGGGTCAGTTTTGGAGTTGCCTTTTGGGCGCCATCTTCAGTTCTAGCTTGTGCATTTCATTTCAGTCAATTTGGTTGAGTTTTGGGTGTGTTATGAGCAATTTAGTGGGGTGTCTAGTTGCTGGTCTGTGCATTTTAGGTTGCTGGTCTTTCATATCAGATTATAAAAGTTATCATTTTGAATTGGTTTTGGGTTTGGGAAGTCATATTGAACATTGGAGAGGCCTATACTATATTTGCAGCATTATTACTAATCTAACACAATGTTATTTGCTGGAAAGCTTCATATTGTAAGGCTGCTACAATAGTACTGTTCAGCCATCATTCTTATCTTGCAAAGTTTCATTGTAATTTCCCACTCTTAGTGGAAGAGACTGGCCACTGTTCAATCTTCATTGTATTGCATTAGATCCTCAGCACCATATGTTAGCACCTCATCCATTCCGGGTTTGAGTGCACATTCTTGGTGTTTGAGTTACTTTCAGCATTGCATCATTTACAATAGAATCTCTGCCAAATGGTAGCGCCTTACCCACCTTGGGTTTGGAGTGCACATGCTTGGTGTTGAGTTTACCTTTCAGCATTGCATCATCTCTTTCAGTTCCTCCGCCATATGGTAGCTCCTTGCCCACCTTGGGTTTGTAAGCACATTCTTGGCGTTGAGTTCTTTCAGCATTGTTTACTTCCAGTACTGCATGCACAAGATCCTCTGACCATATGCTCGCCTCTCCTCGGCACATTCTTGGTTAGAGTTACTTTCCACATTGTTTTGGTTTTGGAGCTAACCTTAATGGGTGCGTTTTGCATTGTAATTGCTATTGAAAAATTAGAAAAAAATTGATCCGGTTCATTACAGAGGAATCTGCCATTTTGTGCTCATTAATTGCACCACTCCACCTTCTGGCAGTTACTAGAGCAGAATCTAGTCTAGGGCTGATGTGGCTCAATCTGAGTCGTCCATTGTAATTCCATCTAGACCGTCCATTGAGATTGGCCAGCTATATAAAGGGGACTCCCCCTCATTTGTACATGATTAGAGATTAAAGATTAGATCATTAGAGGTAGAGATAGAGAGACAGCTTAGCTTAGCATAGTTTGTTAGCATAGCATAGTTTGAAGAAGGAAATTTTTCCTTGAGAACTTTGTAAGAAGTTGTTGCAAAAACTATCATAATAAAAAGAGTTTTCGTTGATGATGATTTCGTCTTTTGTTATGAGCAGCTAGCAAGATTTCTTCGTCCTTTTTATTCAAGTAGGACTTAAAGTAGAGTAATTTTCATTTTCATGCAAGTAGTTAATTGTGGATTGTGGTGTTTGAGCAAAGTAGCTTCATTTAATCCATACCACTAGCAAGCTTGCTGATGGTAAGTTTGCCTTGTGTGGTCGACTGGAATACTTTTTAAGCTTAACTTCGGTTATGATTCACGTTTTGGCATGCTTCGTCGTGATGGTGCCCTTATGCTGAATTGTGATTTGAACATTCCTTGCTATCCCCTTGAAGATTGCACCAACTTTGTAGAGGCTGTCCAACGCGAAGCGAAGCAAAGTCTGGTTGAATCCTGTTGAAATCGATCCCACGTCCCGCTTTAAGATAGAACTTAGATCTTCTAAACCCTGCACTCATTTAAATTCCGCACATTTTTGGTTAGTACAGGAAACACATACCTCATTGCCAAATTATTCGTATCACGTGAAAATCCTCTTCATCATTAGCCTGCGGTCTACTGCATCGTAAACTTGTGAACAATTGTGTAAATCCCCTCGTGAAAACAACATATCACAATGAACCAATTGAGTGTACTCTACTGTATTAAAGGAACCTTGGAGTTGAACGTATGATCTCTCTAGCAATCTTAGCATACAGAATACTTTGATCAAGAGAGAATAGAGTAGCCGTTGGACACTTTATTCTGCTGTTAGCTGTTGGTCACAAAAATCACATCAACAATACGCTACCTCACCCACTCTCCTGACTACCCTATAAGGGCCATAGAACCTTGGTCTAAACTTCTTAGCACCACTCTTCTTCAATGAGAATTGTCTATATCGCTGCAAGCAAAGATAGACCAAGTCCCCAACCTCAAAGATACGCTTTGTCCTGTGTTTGTCAGCATAATCCTTCTATTGATTCTAAGCATTCTGCAAATTATCCTTAAATGACTTAAGGTTATCCTAATTCTCCTAAATTCAATCCTTGGCCTTGGTCGCCCTACTATCACCAAATGCCACATCCATAAATGAATAAGACTCATGACCGTTCAAAGATCTGAAGGGTGTCATCCCAATGGACATGTGATAGGTGGTATTATAGCAATACTCACCCAAACGTAACCATCTAACCCAGGCCCTCTGCTGCTCGCAACATAGTTGCACAGATAACCCTCAATCCACTTATTCACTCTCTTTCTGCTCGTCTATCTATGGGTGATAGCTGGTGCTCAGAGTCAACTTTGTACCCGACAATCTGAATAACTCCTGCTAGAAAGCACTGAGGAAGCGGCTGTCCCTATTGCTAACAATATTCTTTGGTAATCCATGTAATCTGAATACCTCTTTGAAGAATAAGTCTGCCACTTGGCGTGCCCTGTACTCTAATGGAATAGCCATGAAGTGTGCAAATTTAGTTAATCAATCAACCACTACGAAAAATACAATTTCGACCCTGTACCTTTGGAAGACCGGTGATGAAGTCCATCGATATGTTGTCTCACTTCTGTTTTGGGATGGGCAAAGGCTACAATAGGCCAACAGGGAAAGTGTGCTTTGACTAGTTCTGCTAACAAGTGGTGCACTCTCTAACATGGCGCAAAACATCATCTTTGAGGCCCTTCCAAGAGAACCTCTCTCTAATCTGTGTTGGCGTGGTTTTTGAGACCGCACCAACACAGAACAAAGTTTCCCAACAGATACTCTATTCTCTCTTGAACAAAGTATTCAACATGCTAAGATTGCGAGTGAGTTCATGCTTTCAACTCCAAGGTTCCTTTAATGCGAATAGACTCAGTTGGCTGATGTGTATTGCTGTGTTCTTATGAGGGGACTACACAATTGTTCAAACTTCTTGCAGTTAGCAGCTGGTATATGATTTGAAGGGGATTCTTGCGTGTATGATTTGGCAATATAGATCTTTTTCCTAAAGCTAATTGGAAATATGCAGAAAGTAAAAAGTATAGGGCCTAAGAAACTTATGTTCTATTCTAAATGCAGGATATGTGGAGCTTTGTTTTAGTAGACTTCAACCGAATTTTCCCTAGCCTCACATCGGACAGCCTCGGTAAAATTGGTGCAATCTTCAAAGGGAAAGCAAAGGATGTTCAAATTATGATTTAGCATACAAACACCATCACAACGACGCATATAAGCATACAAACCACAATCGAAGTTGAGCTCAAGGTAATTTCCAGTGGACCACGCAAGGCGAACTTATCATCAACAAGCCGCTAGTGGTATGGAATAAAGTGAAGCTACCTCAATAAAACACCACACATCAAAGTAAACTACTTGCATGAAATGAAAATTATGCTACTTGGATACGAAAGGAAGAAGAGACCTTGCTAGCTATTCATGATAAGACGAATTCCACCATCAATGAAAAGATCTATTATCATGAAAAGTGTTACACAACAATCTCCACAAAAGTTTTCAAAGGGAAAACTTTCTTTCTTCTCCACTATGCAAAAATGTCTACAATGCTCTACTCTCTAGCCTCTAGCTCTATTGCTAATGTCTGATATCTGCTTCTAATCTAATGAATTACAATGAGGGGGACTCCCCCTTTATATAGCTAGCCCAGTCCAAAAGACGGCTAGGGTTACAATCAATAGAGTGGCTAGAATCATGCCACCTCAGCCCTAACCCTAAAAACTGCCAGAATGGGGAGTGGTACATTAAATGATCAAAGATTCCCACTCACTCCCAAAAATAGTAAAGGCAATAAATGCGCACAATCAGTCTTCTAGAAGATCCTCGTCCAGCAGTGCATTCCCATTATCCTTCTCTCTAGCTGCAAACTCAACAAATCTGCCAAGTACAGCTTCAACTTCCTGAACTGAAATGGGTGGGATACAATCTAGCTCAAACTCTAACACCGTGACTGAATGCTCATGCCTTGTACAAGATTTTCTCCAAGCGACTAAGGAATCTTGCGTGCTCTGAATCAAACTGGAGAAAGTAGAAGTGTTCTCGAAATCATCCTGTACAAAGGTCTTAACATCTGAAAAGAAAGGCACCAACCTACCCCTCAAATTATCAACATTAACCTCATCCGGATTCAGCCGCCTAGCAAATATGGCCTCAAAGGTATTCTAAACTCCATCAATAATATTGGCCATGGCCTTATGTATCCTAGCTAAATCCGCCTGTGCCGCGTCGAAGAAACCACGCCCCGTGATCGCTGAAGAATACCATCTAGAGAAATCATATCTGTCATTCTCCTGAATGACACCTCCATCAATTAGCAATCGCAACGGAACATGCCTCAATGCCTCAAGACGCTGAATTACTTTGCTCTAATAGATAGAAGCATCACCCCAAGCATGATCAACTGCCTCCATCCGTGCTAAAATACTAGAGGCCTGCTGAAAAGCAAAAGCAAGGTCCTCCATAAACTTTTCGGTCTTAGCACGAACTCCTGTGACCCACTTATCTGCTTCCTGTGCCATCTTTCCTAACTCTACCAAGCCACTGATTGATTCCCTAGGTATCTCTGCTGGAGGCTCTATTACTAGAATCTCCTGCCCTCGAGAACGAGACAACTGCTGTACATATCCAATCAAGGCCTTGTGTTCTCTTTTCAGTCTTTTATACTTTCCTTCCTTCTTGAATAACCTTTCTTTGAGGGCGAGGTAGGAGTTGTCACACTCCTCTACAATCTGCGCACCAGTGGGGCGTCCCAAATCCAAAGTCGTGACCACATAATTCTCAGGCACTGCTTCATTTCGGTCACAATCAACTTGAGGCACGGCAACGTGAAGAGTACGGGAACCATCCTCTTCAGTGGAGATCTTCGAAAATTTTCTTGCCTTATTCTGTGGAGGTGCACTGATCCTGTTCAAAAATTCTTCCATCTCAACTGCTGGATCAATCTCCTCACTGGGGCTCCTTCTCATTCTATCCTTAAGCCAATCAGGCACATCGTACTGTATATCAAAGGGTTGTTCTTGTGCCTCTACCTCTCTAACTTGCTCAACTTCTATATCATTCTGGCGAGGCTCATCGTCCTCAAGTGGCTGAGTGTCTCCTGAAACTATATCATCATCATCATTCATAGCCGCCTCTAACTCCTGCTGAAATTGAGGGTCAGTAATAGTCCCCTCATCATCTGCTGATCAACCCTAGTAGGTGCGTTGACACTCTGGCCAACGACTCTCTTCGTGGAGGCTGATTATTTTCCTGTACTACACTGCACCTGATCAATGCATTCCTCTGATCAGCAAACAAAGAAACCTCCTGTGATACTTGGAGAACGTGTCTCCAATGGTGATGCAACTGTGACTCATGGAGGTTACGGCCGAGTAGGCTCCTGTCTAGCTCTTTCCTCTTTTAGACTCTGGACCTCGTGTGATCTGTTTCTTCGCCAGTGGTGGGTGTCCTGTGATCTCCCATCAAATTGTAGGTCAAAGCAATTGACCTACTTTTCAATCTACTTACTCACCTATCAACCCATGCTCTGGTGAATGTCAGGACAGGAATATAAAGTGTATCTAAATCAGCAATCTCAGGTTCTGACCAATCTGGAGGTGGAAGTGGAGTATCTCTAACAGCTGCATAATCCGGATGAACAACATCCATATCCTCATTTACCTGGTCTGGAACCGGCACAACTTCACACTCCCTGATCAGAGTAATCGGCAGCCGAGAGAACATTTTTTTCCTGACTTCAATCTCGTCAGCTGCATCAGCCCAATAATCTTCAATGGTGGCCTTATGTTTAAACTCCTCTGACAGTACCCATTTGATGTTATGATGTGGATCGTAGTGCTGTCGGCTGGTGTGGTATGAAAAGTGATAAAATTGGAGTTCACTTTCAGCCTCTCTAGCTGCCTGTATTGAAGGACACACCTCATCCAAGTTGCCCATGACAATTGGAAATTCTACTCCTCCCTTCTTCTTCTTTTGAATTTTATCAAAGGCAAGCAATTGCCTAGAATAGATATCTCTAGCATTAATATTCTATCTGTTGGGTACTTAGGCAGCCTATATGGGTACGATGAAAAACCTTGCAGCCTAATGTAAGAAAATTTTGGAAACTGTATGAACCAGCACCCATACCTTTCGATCAGCTCTTGGGCATCCCTTGAGATTCTGTGATGTAACCGCTCCTGAAGCAGTCTCATGATATACATGGTGAAGGAATCGTTGACACATTTGTAGTGAGTTGTGCTCGCCAAATGCAACTGTGGACAGGCATCATATATTTGAAACTGGTGGGAGCCACAACCGACAGGTTCCTTGTAAGAGATCCCTCTGTACTTCATCATACGTGCCAACATATAAATGATGTAAGAGCTCATGTAAAATGTCTTCGTCCTTCTCAAGCTCGGGAGTTGCTCATGCAAATTATCATTGATCATCTCGGCCCAATTGACATAGTCCTTCCCTTCCAGCACGAGGTTGATGTAGTAAAACATCCAAGGCTCAAAAATAAATGACTGTGCACAACCACCAACTCTGCTCAGCATCATGATAAGATCACAATATTCTTGCTTCAAGTCATCTGCAATGATTTGCTTTGGCAGCTTCGTTCGAGAAGGCTTGGGAGTGCTCATCCAGTGAGTGTTGATTGTCTCCGTGCATCTCTCGAATGCAGAAGCATACATTCGCTCAGCCCGCTCTCTGGATTTGTAGACCATGTTTCTATGCACCGGGATCTCGAAAGCTTCACCAATGGCTGTTGGAGTAAGATTGGCTAGTACTTGGCCATCTGGTGACATGATCGATCTATGATCCTTCTCATAATAATTGGCGCACTCCATCATCAACTCCGAACATTGAATGGCTGGCGGGAAACCAGCAGCTACATATAACCCGCTTCGAACAATGTTGTGCGAAGTGGTCGAAGGTCGATGATTTCTAATCCCCAACATCCTGTTCTTAAAGGTCTCTAAGTTGATGGAGCCCAAGTTGGTGTCTATCAGCTTGCCCAACTTCGAAATAAACTTTGACTCTGGCATGAATGTTTTGCTCAGTTTCTTGATCACTGCTTGCCTGGATGCACCGTTGTTATCTTTGCCAGTCGCCCTTGCCTCAGCCATCTGCAACATAACAAACTTTCATCAGCAAATTAAATTTATAAAATAAATAAGACATTGGTGTAGGGGCTGCAGTCGACTTCAAGAAGCTGCAATAACTTTTCTTATTTGCAAACCTCAGCTTCTTCTCCAATAAAATCGAACTTCAACACTTAGAAAAGGTTTCTAAGTAGACTTCAGTGACTTCACTACTCTTCAGCAACTCCAATCTGCAACTTGAACTTCTATAAATTCGTATTTCACACCAGCAACCATCAATCAGCAAGTTCGCACCTTTTAGACAATTTGAAATACCTTCACTTCAAGGCGTCCCTCTTGGCATCAGCAACTTCAAGTTTCAATCAGCAACCAGCAAGTGCGCCCCTCTTGATTTCAGCAATATTTCGAACTTTCAACTCTTGCACTCAAGGCGTCCCTCAGCAAATTCGAACTCCAGCAATAGCAAGTTTTCAACGCCTTCAACTCAGCAACTCTTTGACTTAGCAAAAATTTCGAACCTCTTTGAGCAATTTTCAAACTTCAAAGCAAGTCGAATTCTCCTCAGCTGTGAAAAGGAAGTGGGAAACTTCTTCATTTTATAGCTCAAAATCGAATTCTAGAAGGAGCCAATTTTAGCCAGTGCATTAAACTTCCACTACTCCACCTCAAGAATTTGAATTTTCCCTCTCTGGTATTTCTGACACTTGTCTCTCGACGTCAGGAATCTTGTTCTTCTAGAAGTTAGACTTTGACTGGCATCTTTGAATTTATTTTCAAAAAATTTAATTTAAGTTCATCCTTTTAATTCACCAGCCGAAGCCCTGTCACTTGAATTTGAATTTAACTCTTCATCATCTCTAGAAAATTCATCTTCGAAGAATTCAATCAAAATCATCTAGGCAACTCATCTCGAATTCATCATTCAGAGAAATTTATTCTGAAAACACATTTTATTCATCTTGCCTTAGAGAATTTTAAAATTTCCCTTAGGAAAATTCACAATTTGAACACTGATTAAATTCTTCACTGAAAAAGTGTTTGCGAAGTGCGGAAGACTTGGAAATCCATCTATCATCGCAAATGTTCAGTACCCAGAAGAAAATTTTCTTCAGAATGCTTCGAATCAATGGGTTCCCAACGAACGGGTTCATTTAATTTTTAAAATTTTGAACCTTAGAAAAATATTATCTTCATCAAATTAAATTCATTCTTCGCCCGTGATCATCCTGTGTTGCTCCAACTTGAAGAACTTGAATTCATCTGCATTATCATCATTCTCTGACTTCATCACTGAGAAAATTTGCTCGTGCTTCACGAAGGAAAATTTCACCACCTTGAGCTCTAGGCGTATTTTCTAAGGGAGAAATTTTTATTTTTTTTGCCTTAGAAAACATTTAAATCATCTCTTAGGAAAATTTTGCCTTAGAAAATTTTGCCTTAAAATTTTTATGCAATCTTGCCACTTGCATTTTACTCCACATTGAAAAACACTTTTGAAGCTCCAACGCCTTAGAGGAAATTCCTTACTCACCACTTTAGGCGTATGTCATACTTAGAAGAATTTAAAATCACGCCTTAGCATTTTATTTCCACCCTTTGGCAATATTTTCTAGCACTTACAACACTCATCACCTCTGGCGCCTAGCACTTTTGAAGAAAATCAAAAACTACGCCCAACATTCATCCTTCACCACCACACATGCCTTAGAAAATTCCTTACCACCTTGGGCGCATATAGCATTTGTAGAAGGATATTTAACTTCTTCACGCCTAGGCAACACATCCATCACCTTGCAATATTTTCTAACACACCACCTTGGGCGCATTTTGGACTTGAAGAGGAATAACGCTTAGCATTCACCCTCCTTTACCACGCCTTTGAAGTATTCACTCATCTTTTACCTTATTTACCACCCTACACTCACCTTTACCACCTCAACTTGGGCGCATTTAGGCATGCAAGGAGGATGACTCTTCAACTTCACCTTTTTTTGTCTTCACTTGACCTTATTTGGGCGCATTTTGCCTATGGAGGAGGATGAAATATGTTGACTCCTTTGACCTGTTTGTCTTTTGGGCACATTTCACCCCTTGAGGAGGATGGGCGCATTTTGGGGGGTGAGGAGGATATCCACACTTAGAAAAAAAAATTTAACTTCCATGAGCTTCCCTTGGGCGCATTTTGCTATGCCTACAGGATTAAAAATGTTGACTTTCATTGACCACTTGTACCTTGGGCGCATTTTGCCCCTGATGAAGGATAAACTTCATACTTAGAATTTTTTTGTGCTAGGCATTGCCTTGAAGGCGCATTTAGGCTAGGCAGAAGGATGAAAAGGCGTTGACTTCCTTTGACTTTCTCTAGCTTGGGCGCATTTTGGCCTGTGTGAAGGACGAGCTTCATTCTCAAAAATTTTCATGCCTCCTCATCAACTGGGCGCATTTTGCCATGGCTGCAGGATGAAAAGCAGACTTAGAAATTTTTTCATTTTGTTTTTCGCCAATTTTCATGCCCTGCTATTTATAGTAAGCCCTCTGATTTTGCATCTCTGAAGCTCGGAACGACTTGAAATTTCGCACACTGCACCCTCATGACCTTGTTGTCCCGTCGACATTGCCACTTTTAGCTGACCTGCTATTTTTAGCCCATTTTTGGTGGTGATTTACTATAAATAGTAACTGCTTACTTCTGGTGGTTCCACTGCTCCGATTAACTTGAAATTTAGATGAGGCGCTCCTCACCACGTGACCTGCCGGCTGACATTGACGCATGCACCTGACTTGCTATTTTTAGCCTGTTTCCAAAATGACTTACTATAAATAGTAAGTGCTCCGTTTGACTTGAAATTTTAGCAGATAGCCTGAAGGATGCTAATCGCGATGGTTTACATCAGTTTTCGAAAATTCTGAATTTTGACTCCTCTTTTCAGGCTCCGAAGTTGGAAACCCTAATTTGCTCTGCATGCGTATCAAATGATTTATGTTTGTTTCGTTTATGTGGCATTGCGATCAGCTCATGATTCTCAACTGCTGAAACCACGAGACACACTGCTAAAAATAGTAAGTTCTTTACCGAGTGGTTATCTCTGCTTGCATGTCACACCATCGCGAAGCTCTCAAAAACCCATCGAATCATCCATACAAAGAAACCCTGACATGCAAACCCTAAAAATAGCCTCGGAAGACTGAATTCTGAAAGTTGTCGTCTCATTTTGCATGTTATACCACTGCGAAGGTCTCGAAAAACCCAAAAGGAATATCCAGACATGCAAAGAAAAACCTCTGCATCTGAACCCTGAAATTTGTCCCAGAAGCTGGACTGCTAAAAATAGTAAGTTGTCTGTTTTCACTCAAATTTTGCACACGAGTAGCCTGATGTGCTCTGAATGCATTGTGACTGTCGGAATCTCAAAAATGTTGACGAATTGCCTGTAATTTCACACTTACTAAAAATAGTACCTCAGAATCTGATGAAAACTTGCTGAGAGCCTGCCAGAAACATGCTGGCAACAATGTTAAGCCCAATTTTCAATTTATTCACTTTGTTCAACCTCGGACTGACCAGGAAAGATGAAACCCTAATTTTCAGAGTTGGTCAATTTCACGCTTAAATTCGATAGCGGGCACAATCCTCGAAAGGCGGACATCAGAAAAGAGACAGAGAGAGAGAGAGAGAGAAAAAAACCCAAGCCAAAAGACCAGAATGGAGCAAAAAAATTAGGGGGTCCCCATTTTGAATGGGGCGATGTGTGAAAAGGTCACAACAATCTGCCTGTAGGTCTTATAGAACCCCTGATGTCCTGCCAAAGTAGTGTCATGAATAGCTCTCAGAATTTGCTACTTCAACTTAGATTCTGGAACCAAAACTATCCTATAGATGATATCATCCACTACCTTATACCTATCATCTTGAATTTTTCTATCCATCAACTCATAGGAAAATGCGTTCTTAGAGTACTCAAATAGAAGATGAGCTTTCCAATCTATTGAAATCTTAGACAAGGAACATATGGCGGGTTTCCTAGATAGAGCATCAACAAATATGTTCTTCCCCTTCACATACTCTATATCAAAGTCATACGCCTAAATATTACTAACCCATTTTTGTTGGCATCCACTTAAGTCCTTCTACTCCAAGAAGTACTTCAGACTATTATTATCAGTCTTGACTACAAATTGCCCACCAACCAAATACTGCCTGAACTTCACCAATGCATGCATGATGGCGAGCATTTCCTTGTTGTAAAAAGAATACAATCTCTCAACATCTCGGAGCTTCCTACTCTCATAGGAAATGGGATGTCTATTTTGCATCAACACTACACCAATCCCCTCTCCCGAGGCATCACATTCCAGCAGAAAGGGCTGGGAGAAATCCGGCAATGCAAGAACTGGACAGGTACTTATGGCCTCCTTA
Source organism: Sequoia sempervirens (assembly GCA_007258455.2). Lineage (NCBI taxonomy): Eukaryota > Viridiplantae > Streptophyta > Pinopsida > Cupressales > Cupressaceae > Sequoia > Sequoia sempervirens. The sequence goes on along the minus strand of VDFB02324436.1, from coordinate 74,338 downwards.
AGTTTGTCAAATGCTCGTTGAGCCTTGCTGGTCCATCTAAAAGCACCTTTCTTCGTGAGGTCTATGAGAGCTGCCCCAAGGTGTGAAAACCCTTTAAAAAAACCTTTTGTAATAACTACATAGGCCAAAGAACCCTCACAGCTCCGTGAGTATCCTCGATGGTGGCCAATCTAAGATCACTTGGATCTTTTCTTGATGCACTTGAACTCCTTGTGCGTTGATAATGTGACCCAAGTACAATATCTTCGTCATCCCGAACTCACATTTGGAGGCTTTAGCATATAATGATTGTGCTTCCATAATACCCAATACCTCATCAAGATGCTTCAAGTGGTCCTCCCATGTTTTGTTGTATATCAGTATATCATCAAAGAATACAAGAGGGAACTTCCACAACTACTTATTGAAAATGTGATTCATGAAGGAATGGAATGTTGCGGAGCCATTGGTCAAACCGAATGGCATGACCAAGAACTCATAATGCCTATAGTGCAACCTGAAATCCGTCTTATAGATGTCATGGTCCTGCACTCTGATCTAGTGGTATCTTGATCTGAGATCTATCTTCGAGAAGAAGACAACCCCATGCAACTCATCTAATAACTTGTCAATCCTAGGAATTGGATTCCTATTTTTATTATCTTGTTGTTAAAAGCACGGTAATCAATACACATCCTGAGAGTTTTGTCCTTCTTAACCAACACCACAAAGGAGGCAAAAGAACTCGAACTAGGCCTAATATGTCCCATATCCAACAACTCCTTGATTGATTTCTCAATCTCATCGTTAAATTTCTTGGGATGCTGGTAGGGAGTAGTAATGACTGGCTTGGCCCCCTACTCAAGCTCAATGGTATGCTCAAATCCTCTGTTAGGTGGCCTCCCTAGAGGAATATCACTGGAAAATACTATGACTATGCAATGCCTCTGGCAAATCATCCTGATAATGCTTAGGCCCGCTATCCATGTACTCAGAGGAAATCAGACATTGTGTTGCCCAAGCAACATCACCATGTCTAAATATGTTCTCCATTCTTTTTGCTAAAACAACTCTAGGAGCACCATTAGACATTCCCCTAAAGACAACTTTCCTACCACCCACCTTAAGCTTGAATTCCATAGTATGGAAGTTTTGTGAAGACTTCCCAAGTGAGTGTAACCACTGGATGTCCAAAATAGCATTGGTGTCTCCTAAGTCCACCACGTAGAAATCATTAGTAACTGTATAGTTACCTATTGTGATGCTCGTCTGAGGTGTCTTCTGCATACAAGAAATTTGATATCCATCTGCAAACATGACATTAAACCCCTCATGCTCAACTATTTGCTAACCCTTCTTGGTAACCATAGGAAAGTCTATAAAGTTGTGGGTAGCCGCACTATCTATCAGAAATATGACCCTCTATCCCTATAACACTCAACAAACTCTGAAAGAGTTGAATTTTAGTGTACCAGACATGTTGTGACCTTTTCACACATCACCCCATTTCAAATGGGGACCCCCCTAATTTTTGCTCCATTCTGGTCTTTTGGCTTTGGTTTTCTCTCTCTCTCTCTCTCTCTCTCTCTTTCTGTCTCTTTCTGCTGTCCGCTTTCCATGGATGTGCCCATCTATGAGCTTAAACATGAAATTTTGGCTAAGTCTATAGAATTAGGGTTTTGAGTCTTCAGGCCAGTCTGAGGTCAAATGAAGTGAATAAATTGAAAACTGAGACTAACATTGTTGTCAGCATGCTTCCAGCAAGTCCTCAGCAAAGTTTCATCAGATTTTGGCAACTTACTATTTTTAGTAAGTACTAGATTTGGGGCGTTCTCTCAGCACTATTGAAGTTCTCTCAGTCACACTGCATCCAGGACATGTCAAGTTGCTCGTCTGCAAGTTTTGAGCCAGAACGGACAACTGTCTATTTTTAGTAAGTACATCTTCCGAAGCAGATTTTTGGGTTTATATGTGAAGTTCTTCAATGCATGTCGGGAGATTCTTTCTGGGTTTTCTGAAACCTACGCGATGATGTAACATGCAAAATGAGACGATGACTTTCAGTATTCAGCCTTTGGAGGCTATTTTTAGGATTTGCATGTTGAGATTTTCTTTGCATGTCTAAACATTCCTTGTGGGTTTTTCGAGGGCTTCGCAACAGTGTAACATGCAAACCGGGATCTTGACTTTTTTAGAAGCTGTCTTCCGAGGCTATTTTTAGGGTTTGCATGTCAGGGTTTTCAATGCATGTTGAGTGATTCTTTATGGGTTTTTTAAGAGCTACGCAATGGTGTGACATGCAAAGCAAGATGATCATTTTTCAGAAACTTACTATTTTTAGCAAGTGCATTCCGGCAGTTGCCCAGCACATCGGAATCACAAACAGGGCAAAGTGCAACAGAAACGAGGTCAAACGGAGGTCATTTGATATACATGCAAGTCAAATTAGGGTTTCCAACTTTGGGACCCAAAATAAGGGGTAAAATGTCAGAATTTTCGAAAACCGGTGTATCCCACCGCAATCAGCATCTTTCAAGCTATCCATCGGTAAAATTTGAGGGCAATCAGAGCACTTACTATAAATAGTAAGACGTTCCAGAAACTGGCTAAAAATAGTAAATCAGCAGCAAGCGCCAATGTGAACGGGCAAGTCATCCAATGAGGAGCACATCATTCAGATTTCAAGTCAAACGGAGTTGTGGAGGTCTCAGAAACAGGCAGTTCCTATAAATAGTAAACCACCTTCAGAAACGTGCTATAAATAGCAGGTCAGCTCAGAATGGCAGTGTGAACGGGCTAAGTAGGTCATGAGGATCCTGTGGTTAAAATTTTGAATCGATCCGAGCTTTAGAGATGTGAAAATCAAAAGACTTACTATTTATAGTAAGTCTTAAAGCACGAGCAGGCAACTGGAAAAATGGCTAAGTCTGAAGCTTATCCACCTTGACTTCCTAAGTGTGCCCAAGATGACTGGCAGAGGGTTGAAAAAGTTTAAGTCCGAACAAAATCCTCCTCCACCCTGAAATTGCGCCCATCTTCAAGCCAAGTTGCTAAAATTGTCTAAGGCACTGAGTTCATCCTGTAAGACCCTCCAAATGCGCCCTCAAGGAGAAATAAACTGATAGAAGCTAAAATTTTCTAAGGCATTGCTAAATCTGCCTCATACCCCCAAATGTGCCCATGTAAGGTGAAGGTGTTTAATATTTTCTAAAGCATGAAGTTTGTCCACTTCCACATGCTAAATGCACCCTCAAGGTAATGGAAGCTACAAAATATTCTAAGGCGTGAAGTTAAGTCCTCCTGCATGTATGAAATGTGCCCTCATTCTAAGTCAAGGCTTTATCCTCCTCCACTATCAAAATACGCCCAAATTTTATCCTTCTCCCTATGAGAAATGCACCCATGCTTGATAAAGTCAAAGAGGTCAAGGCGTTTATCCTCCTCCATGTGTGAAATGCGCCCATCTCAAGTGCAAGGTAAAGATGAAAGTACAGGTAATTATAAAATTACTAAGGCATGCAAACTTGAAGCTCAACCTATCAAATGCGCCTTAGACTGGACAAGAAATTGCTAAGGCGTTGAAATTTAAAGTAGATGCCTTCAAATGCGCCTTGCCTTGCATGGAAAATTCAAGAAATATTCAAGGCGTGGAAACTTGAAGTCCCCCCCTTTGAATGCGCCTTTGACTGGAGAAAAACTTGGAATATTCAAAAGCATGCATGAAGTGGGCCCCATCCCATACGCCTTGACTTGTAAAGGAAGTGTTCTACATTTGAAGTTTGACCCCATGCATGCGCCTTAGCTATTTAAGGAGGCCTTGAGGAATCTTTAAGTCATTCAAAATTTGAAGTGGGTCCCTTTGATGTACGCCTTGACTTATGGAGAGCTAGAGAAAAGTTAAGTATAGAAAACTTGAAGCTCTACCCCTCATGTGCGCCTACCTCAAGGAGTTGATAAGAAACTTTCTAAGTGTCACAAAATGGATGTAGAAGGGGTGAAATGCGCCCACCTTATAGAGGGAAGTCAAGAACTTTCTAAGGCATTAAAAATCAAAGCTTCAGCACTCATATGCGCCCAAGTAAAAAAAGAGTAATATGTGGGCTAGGAAATTTTCTAAAGTAAGGAATTGGAAGTGCAGAGGGCTAAATGCGCCCAAATGCCAAGAGGTGGCTTGAAATTTTTTAAGGCAAGCTAAAATGGAAGTTCATGCGCCCGTGCTAGTGATGTTATTTGAAATTTTTCTAAAGCATAAAATTCCACCTCTAGGGGAAAATACGCCTGGGCTTGAAGAAGTGATAAAATTTTCAAAGGCATGGATAAAATTGGCCTAGATAAGTCAAAAGGTGCCAGCTTCGCGAAGGTGATAAATATTTTCAAAGCAGTGCAGGAAAATACACCCAGGGATGAAGAATTGGAATAAATTTGATGAGAAATATTTTTCTAAGGTTTAAAAATTCAAAAAATTAAATGAACCCCTTCGTTTGTAGACCCATGAATTCAACACGTTTTGAAGGGAATTTTCTTCTGGGTATTGAAGATCTTCAACAAGGAAGGGATTTTAAAGTCTTCTGCACTTCGCCAAGGCTTTCAGGATGGAGATTTTTGATCGGCACTTGAATAATGAATTTTCTAAGGGGGAAAATCAAAAAAATTTCTAAGGCAAGGAATAAATGGTGGCTAGATGATTTTTGATCAAGTTCCTGATGAAAACATTTTTTTCTCGAGCCAGAGTTGGATGAAATATCAGAATGAACGCCTCAGCCAGTGAAATGAAAAGGGAGCAATTAAATTAATATTTTCACAAGGTGATTTCAAAGTGCTAAAGTGAAGTACGCCCAAGCAGAGTACAAGATGGAAATTTGGCTAAAGGCATGAAGAATTTAAGGATGAAGTGAAACTCGAATATCAGGATGATATGCGCCCATGATGAAAGGTTGTAAAGAGGGCAAAGCCTGCTGGAGAAAAAGAGATGATCCCTATCAGATTCGGAGGTCATTCAAATCTTGGAAGTCAAAGCATGAAAATTAGGTAGATAAGGTGAGTTTATATTATGAAGTGTTCTGATACTCTTCTCCTTGCTTGTTTTGCAGGAGGAATGTCGAGACTAGGCGGTGATGACTTGAAGTGATGAAGCAAATAGTCCAAGATGATAGAATCATGAAGCGAATACTTGGAGAAAATGGCTAAGTGTCGAGACCTAGTATGTGCCCAACTCAGGTGGCAAAGAAGAAATGTTTTCAAAACTCAAGATGAAGGGAAAGTTGGAAACCCAAACATTAATAATCATCCTCATGCAATTCAGAGTTAGAGAATGTCAGTTGAGAAGAAAATCATCGTCGAGTAGGGGAAAGAAGTTGTCGCCTTGGAGTCAGATCGAGAACGTGCCTGCCATACCCTTTCAAGAAGTTGAAGCAATGATGATCAAACTCATCCAGTTTGCAGTCAGAAGAACGGTGTGAATGTGTTTACAAACGGGAATCTTCTAGAGGATGGTGGACATTAATTGTTCATTTATTACTCCACTCCTCTTTTTAGGGTTAGGGCTGAGGTGGCACAATTTGGGCCATCCATTTGATTGTAATCTGAGTCGTCCGTTGGACTTGGCCAGCTATATAAAGGGGCATCCCCCCTCATTTGTATCTCATGAGCTTAGAGGTCAGACTAGAGAGTAGAGCAGAGAGACTTTAGTTGTAATAGCTTAGCATAGCATAGTTTGAAGGAAAAGGAAAGTTTTCCCTTGAAAACTTTGTAAGAGATTGTTATGAAAACTATTATAATAAAAGATCTTTCATTGAATGGTGAATTCATCTTTGTTATAAGCAGCTAGCAAGGTTTCTTCATCCATTCTACTTCAAGTAGCGTAAAGTAGAGTAAAGTAGCGTAATTTCATTTTCATGCACGTAGATGTTAGCTGTGGATCCGTGGTGTTAGTCAAGGCGGCTTCATTTTGATCCATACTACTAGCGGCTTGCTGACGGAAAGTTTACCTTGTGTGGTCAACTAGAAATCATTGCAAACTTAACTTCGATTGTGATTCATGTGTTTGTATGCGTCGTTCTGATGGTACTTACATGTTGAGTCGTAATTTGAAAACCTCTCGTAACTCCCTTGAAGATTGCACCGACTTTGTGTAAGTTGTCCAACGTGAGGTGGAGCAGAGTAGGTTTGAAGTCTGTTGATATTGATACCACATCCTGTCTTAGAGTAGAATTTAGAACCTTCTTATCCCTACACTCATTTAAATTCAGTTCATTCCTGGTTAGTATTAAGAAACTTGCACTTACCTGCCAAATCATCCGAATTACATGAAAGCCCTTAATCTATTCTCTACTATCAGTTGCCGAACAATTGTGTAAGTCCCTTCGTGATACCAGCAAAATCACAACGAACCAACTGAGGGTATTTTATTGCATTATCGGAACCTTGGAGTTGAAAGCATGAACTCTCTCGCAATCTTAGCATGCTGAATACTTTGTTCAAGAGAGGATAGAGTATCCGTTGGGAAACTTTATTCTGTGTTGGTGTGGTCACGAAAATCACATCAACAAGACATAGTCACAAGAGCGCCACCCTTCACTCCCTTACGTGGTGTCTCATTGGCTCCCAATTGCTCATCATTTGACTCACTATGTTCGCTGCCCTAGTTATGATCAAATTTCTCCTCTTCCTCACTATCAAAAACTATTTGTATATAATGCACCTTTCCCTTACCAAGATACCCGTGCCCTAGTTCCCAAGGCTCCTTGCAGCTAAAACACAATTTATTTCGCCACAACTCCTATCGAGTCTCATCACCCATTCTATTTTTCTTGGGCCACTCTTTCTAAAATGGTTTCTTGAGAGGTAGAACCCTTTGACTGAGATTTTTCTTCAAATTAGCAGAATCCATGTCCCTAGCTTTCTTGATTGCCTCCTGTAACGAGATAGGATTGAACACTTTGATCCAACCCCTTAGAGGATTCGTCAATCCATCGATAAATAAAACTAACAACCTCCTCTCTAATATATCAGTAACCAACATAGAGTCTCTAGAAATCAACAATGTAACTATCAACCGATCCCCACTATTTCAACTGAGCCAACTCCTTGAAATGGAGTTCAGGGTCCTTTTTATCAAACCTCTCAATTAATCTTTTTGTAAACTCCACATAAGATGTGATCTGATCATGGCCCATGGTGACCATACCATGATGCCACCGCTTGTGAGCAATTCCATCTCGATGTATGGAAGCGTATTTGATTGCTTCCTCTTTTGGCATCGGATTCAACTGGAAGTATGTATCAACCTTTTGAATGCAAGCATGTGCTGAAGTCTTCCTTGAACCATCAAAGAAGGGAAAGCTCAATTTACCAACCTTCCTCCTAAGATCATTGTGATGCTCTTTAAAGCTCCTATTGGGCATATGTTCACGGAGGGAGATATTGTGCTAGAAACCTAGACTTGCATCAACCCAATCCTGTCTAAGTTGTTCCTGTATCTCTATCAATGTGGGCTCATTTCCTTTTTGAATCTCTACTCTGGGTGGGAAAATATACATTAAAGGCCTTGAACTAGCAGGAGTAGAATGCCGATTCGACATCCTATTATTAACCGAATTATCCCCTTGGAAATTATTGCCACCGTTATTGCCATTTTGGTTATTACCATTATTGTTGTTATTATTGAGCAAGATTTGTGCCATTAAATCCATCAACTGATTCATACTGATTTGTTGCTATTTGTTCTACCAACAATGCATTAAGGTCTTCCCCTCTTTGGTCTTCCCCTCTATCACCTATCTCTGCCTCTCTATGTGCACCACCTCCTATAGAAGAATCAATACCACTGCCTGAAGGAGATCTATGATGTATTCCCATTATACCTGAAGAAAATTCCCCTTCTGGAACCTGAGTAGGTTTCCACTGTTTCTTTATTTCTCTATTATAATATCTTCTCTCTTTATCACTCGTGAAAACCACAAGCTGGCAGGAAAACCAGCTCTGATACCACTGTCAAGACCCTTACCCAAGATAGCGAAATTTTCACGATTATCCCCAGTTTGACAATACAAGCATTTAGTCGAACAGTTTACTTTCTTGTTGTTCTGAGTTGCTTTCAGATGGTATTTAAATAGAAATTGCATACACTAAACTCATCATATGAACTACTCCACTACTTTCAATGATTTAGCATTTACATTTAACCATTGCATCATAAAGGTAGATGGAAATCACAACAACAAAATATTACTGAACAACTAATATTCATGTTCCAAGTTGACAACATTAATTGCACATATCTGATATTCAAATTACAAAATGGAGAATTAAATGCAGGAATTTATGAATATATAACAGCACCTTATGAGACGTGTTGATGCGGTTTTTGTGACCATACCAAACAGCCGAAGAACAAAATAGTTTGGGGCTACTCCGTCCTCTCTTGATCAAAGTATTCCATGCGCTAAGATTGCGAGAAAGTTCGCATGTTCAACTCCAAGGTTCCTTTAGTGCGAATAGACCCAGTTTGGTTGATGTGTATTGCTGTGTTCATACGAGGGGACTTACACAATTGTCCAGATTTCTTGCAGTCAGCAGTTAATGTATGATATTGAAGGGGAATTCTTACGTGTATGATTTGGCAATGTGCATCTTTTCCTAAGACTAATAAGAAATATACGGAAAGTAAAAGGGAAAGGGCCTAAGAAATTTATATTCTATTCTAAATGCAGGGTATGTGGAGCTTCATTTTGATAGACTTCAACCAGATTTCACCTAGCCTCCGTCGGACAGCCTCAGCAAAATCAGTGCAATCTTCAAAGGGGATAGCGAAAGGTATTCAAGTTATAGTTTAACATACGTACACCATCAGCACAACGCATATAAGTATGTAAACCACAACCGAAGTTAGACACAAGATAATGTCCAGTTGACCACACAAGGCAGACTTATCATCAACAAGCCGCTAGTGGTATGGAATAAAGCGAAGCTATCTCAATAAAACAACACACACCAAAGTAAGCTACTTGCATGAATCTAATCTACTTGGATACGAAAGGAAGAAGAAACCTTGCTAGCATTTTATGA